>JAGFPH010001967.1:26253-47376 GCA_018207615.1 Philaenus spumarius
GGTACTTTCATTTAATAATAATGTTATGGAATTTGGACTGTTATAATCGTAAGTCAGAAAACTATTGTGTAGCTGTTGTACCTCCGTGTGGCATGCGCAGGGGGTTGCTTTGCAATCTGCCTTGGGGATGATGGGGATCCATAATTACAAACCAGGAGATCTGGTAGGTCACCTGACTGTATTGCAAGAGCTTCAGGGGTTAAAGGTTGACCTTATCGTGTCGGATGTGATGAGAAGGACACTAAATTTAACTGTTCCTTTACAGTTAAGATAGATGGTCTCCAGTGGGCAGACAGTGCTGGACATGGATCTGGTGTAAACGTACAAGAATGGTATACAGATGGCTCTGAAATGACCAGCGGAATCGGTGCAGGAGTTTATGGTCCCAGGTCTAGCTTATCTAGAGCTATGGGCTCCTTACCATCGATCTTTCAGGCGGAGATCGTCGTTGCGATTTATCTCTGTGCTCGTGAAAACTTCAAAAGAGGAATTAAGGGAGCTAGGAATGATATCCTATCTGATAGCCGAGCCACCTTAAAGGCGCTAGAATCATTCACCTTTAATTCAAGGTTAGTTTGGGACTGTTTTAAAGCAGTGAGTACCACCTCAAAAAAATGGGTTTGGTCTCAGAAGACTCACATCGATTCTGCTCCATTGGGATTGAATCGGCTCAACACCTGCTGTGCAAGTGGGAGGCTCTTGCACGTAGGAGATTTATAGCACTTGGTCCGTAGTATGTATCCTAAGACCCTACTCGGTTTACAAAATTTACAATTAGGTATTCAGTGTTTAGGGACTGCATTATTTGCAAAACAGTGTGACAGACAAATTCCTATGTCAACAGCGAACGGGAGAGCCTAATCTAAAAAGGACCTTTAACAGCAGCCTTTATAAGATACTTAGAAAAAACCTACTCAGAGTCTAGAGAGTAGGCTTGCATCTTCCATTTCCTTCTACAGTTGGCTTTCAAAGAGTGTGGACGTATGTCTGATGCATAGAAAAAGGTGCGCCATTATTTCACGATATCGTTGAAGTGTGAGGGAGTGTCCATGTCTTGGAAAACACCGCTATATAGTGTTTATAACAGAAACAATTTTGAACATGGATTGAGATATGTTACAAGACAGCTATTATAAAATAGTGACTTTAAACATTGTTTACAAAACCGTCAGTTTTACATTAAACCCTTTAAAGGACTAAATACTTTTCAACAATAAATTGCAGTTTTTCATATGTTTTGTATTCTGTGTTTATGTTTTATTTTAAAAATGTTAAAGCTTAATAAATAAATGAAGGAAAGGAACACTTCTATTAATTAATTGTGTCACTTGTTTCCATACCCCCACACAACACCACTCTTCTAGCTTGTATGGAACCATAAAGATTCCAAAATATAATTAAATTTAACAAAATTTTTTTTTTAATTTCTATGAAAAATTTTACCTTGTAAAAAGAAGGTAATTGGAGTTTGATACATTATACTTGTGTAGCTAAATAAATATAAGTGGCTTGCTTGCACACTATGACACTGCAAAGTTAGGGCGCTGATCAGGCTTAGCCAACAAAAGGTGTTACAAAGATTTTAGCTTATACAAACCGCATTAAATAAAAAAATGTTTACTAAAAATGTTCCCGCTTTGAAAGTGTAGGCGGTTACCGTACCTGATGATACCAATTACATACCTGATTGCGACGGGTTCAGACGATATAATTTCTCTTATTTTCTCGCAGCCCATTGTCGAGATGTAAGCGATGCAGTACAACTCCTGCCACGATGGGGTCATTTCCATCCGGAAGAGAACGACATAGCTGAATATCAACAAGAACACCACGTAGGCGATCTGAAACATTTAAATTTATTTTAAAATGGTAAAAATTAACTGTTAAGATTTTAAGAACCGGTTGTTTTTAGATATTCTTCTACATGGTTCCGCAAATATTTTAGATAAAAATGATTGTGTCAAAGTTTTTTGTAGCCTAATTTTTAATGTGCTACATTATTGTAATTTTTAATTTAAAAACATAAACTATTTTATACGTTCAAGAACATACACAGACTTAATTCCTATGTTTATGGACAGTACTACTATAACGTTCTATGCAAAAACTAAATTACAAGTGAAAATACATGGACCAAGACCAGGATTCACAGGACCTTCACTTTTCCGTGGTACCGCTCGGCCCACTGAGCCACTCCGATCACACCAGATATTGGCCGATGTTATCTCACTTGTACCGTTTACAGCATATTATCAAAATTTTAAAATAATAATTCTAGAAAAGTAGAAATATTTTTTAGTACACATTATACACTCACTGAATTAGCCCAAAACTTTGTGATCGGAGCGGAATAGAATTCGTAAAGTTTTCTTTTCAATCTGAGAGGACGATTATGTTTCAACTCGTAATAGTCAAGAGGAAGCGCAAAGAACTGGCTGCCACTTTCTGACCCACTTCCGCTGTCAGCAACCACCTTTCCATTTTCAGTCACAACCGTGTCTTTGGGAGGTCCGTCGGCTTGTATCAAAGCCTTAAAAAAAAAACAGAATACATTTCTATTTAAAGGAAAACGCTTAAAAAAATCTGGTCCAAACAAAAGTTAATTGTTTATAAAGTAATTAATTCTAAAAATAACGATTCCCATAGTACTTTGACTGGTTTGTAACAATATACTTGAAAACAGCTGCTAACCAAAGGTTATAAAACCCTTTATTTTATCTCATGACAGCTGTTTCAGTAGTTTTATACAACCAGCAGATGATCACAATGTACGAGCTGTATTACTATCACAATCCTACAAGTTACAAGTTTTTATACTCATTAAATAATTTTAGTTAAATTTAATTTTGTTGTACTTTTCCAGTTTTTTCTCTAAACAATATTATTTTGTTACATTAATTTTAAGAATGAAAAAATATGGGACATTTTTTACTGTATCCCAACCGTTGACTTTTTACAACAATATCACAACTGACCGATTGTTAAGATAGAATGCCGAAGCTTATCACACAGTTCGGTAGGTATTATAATACAGGTGGAAATTATGTTGAAAAATAGTTAAAGTTGTTGGCTTTAATATAATGATAAAACTGTTTTTTTTAAATACTTGTATTTTGTAATAACATAACGGTACTAACCGAAACACATGCTTCTTATTTTGTTGTGTATATTAAATTAATTATTTGCTATTTATGTCTATTTGTTTTAGTGTGATGTTGTTCCACATGTGCATTTGAAGACATCCGATGAGGTATTGTATATAACTACCAAAACAACTGCTTTGACTTAAGTAAATTACTAAAAGTTATATTTTAAGTCAAGTGTAGGTCGTGTAAACCATAAGTGTGTGAACATTTAGACATATATTTTAAACAATGACAATTTAAAACCCATATCATGCACAAGTTAAACTACAATGGGCCTAAAACAGGCAGTACCTAAAAAAGAAGACATTAATAACAAGAAAATACAGAGACAACAATGATCGTGCAGTCTGCAAATACTGGCAGAGAAACAACAGGTGAAAAGTACGGAAACATCGAACGAGGTCTTCAAAAAAGGTGCCTTCATGATTCCGATTCAAGTCAGCATTTGTAGTTTGAAAAAATGTAATTGATTTTTGTTTACGTTTTGTTGTTTGCCACATTATATACGCAAGTTCGCTTAGGAAAAGGTGTTGTGCTTCAGCACTGAAAAAAATTGTTTCTTATGAGTATTTTTGAATATAAGTTGATCCTAAGATTAAAATGGATCGGACTATTTTTATAGAACATAATATTCCCTATCAAAAGTAATTCAAAAATTTGTCGGTGAATTTATTATCCAAACAGTTATTGTTTTGGAACAGTTCAGCATTAGGCTTTTTAGGCACAATCCAAGGCCGTAAAATTTGAGAGAAAAATAAACATTTTTTGAAGCACAAGGTTGGTGTAAAGCGATGAAACAAATTGATGCTGTTTTTCAGAACAACGATCTCGCCTTCCTAGTAGTATAAATTAAGAGTTACGAGCGCTTGAAATCTTTTCCATATAAATGTGTAACGGTTCAAGAAATTCTTGAAAAATATTGCGAGGATCACGATGATGAATGCAAAAAATAATAGAGGGAAGAACTAAATCTTCTTCACTTCTTCTACATGTCATCAAAGATAGAATCCTTCACAATATATTTACCTATGTGGAACTAAATTCTTAGAGTCTTAACTGACTGTGGGAAAACCTCAATGGATAAATACTCTGGTGGTTAAAGGATATCACTTAACCTGAAAAACTATAAGCAAAGATTTACCAATTTTATAATGAACTTTTGTAATCTTTGTAACATTTAAGCCCACGTTGGGAACGTTTTTTAACGTTTAGCCCCTACGTTTGAACGACATTTTGTAACGTTTGGTTCTTTACAAAAATATAATATAATGTAATGGGCATACGTTACAAAATGGCACCCAACGAGGGGCATAAATGTTACATCTTATCTTACGGATGTGGTTGGTAATGTGAGTTCTGAAAATTTTAAAATCTCTCTATTATATATTATTATTTTGTAAATGTAATTCACTCTATTATTTCAGGTTTACACCAATAAAGATTTTGGCGTAGATGCACAATTTGTCTAATTGAAAAATTTCACTTTGCAGTTTAAAATATCTTATCAACGGCAAATATTTTATGGAACATCAGTTTGAAATGAGTCGTTTCATCATGTTTGGTAGATTGTGTTTCATTTATTCAACAGTAGCTGCCGGATTGTTTTCTATTTTATGAATTTTTTTATCCTGCCGATTGGAATATAATATTTTAGGAAAGATGTATGATCTTATAAAAACTTAAAATATTACGCTATTGAATAAAAATTCAAATTTGTATCTTTTGTCATAATGTAAATTAGGAGCTCCATTATTTAATCATAAACAACACCTTTCTTGATGAGTTTGTATTTAAAGGTACTACACACAATGATTCATCTAAAAAGGTTGAGAAATATTACGTTACATATGACAGTGTTTTATTGTTGCAAATAATTATATTTTAATACCACTGTTCCACAGCTAAATGTAGAAATATATAGAACTTTTTTTTTATATTTGAGTGAAGCTCAAACAAATCTAGCACAGCAAATGTGTCTAATTATAGATATAACCTATTTATACAAAAAAAAAAAAAAACAATAAAATACTTCACACAAAATATATGATGGTAGGATAATAAATTTATTTTTCTTACCATCCAGGTCGCTAATTTTATATAATACAGTACAGTATCTTTTATTTATCCGTAAATGACCTTCATTTTTTTGACACGTTTTGGGATGTCTATCCCATCATCAGAAAAATCCCTGTTAGAGGTAGGTTGTCATCACATTAAGACAAAAAACGAGAACACGTAAAAACAAACACAGTTAGAAAGTATGCGCCCACCTAGTTTTGAGTTTCTTACAGATAACTGACCCACAGTCAACGTTCAGTAGCAATAAGGTGGCATATACTATTTAACTGTGTTTTTTTAAATGTGTTGTGTTTTTCATATTTTTACGTTTTCTGTCTTAATTTTTTGATAACCTATACTCAACGAGGGATTTTTCTGATAATGGGATGGACATCCCAAAACACTTCCAAAGAAGGAAGAAAAAGAGATCGCTGATGGATAAAGAAAAGGTATTGTGCTTTATTATATATGTCATTAGAAGTCTCATGTGTAAACTTTAAACAGGTGTTACGTTAGACATTTTGCGTATATTTTGTAATTTATAAACACAGCTGATTTTCTTTAAAAACATATGTTTTAATTTACATGTAATAATATTTTATATTAAAGGTGATGTGTGATTTAAAAGTGCAGCAGTCACCAAAAGTGCTTGTGTATTTCAACGTGAAGAGTGAAAAATATTTACAGTAAATGTGTAAATTTTACAGTCTTAAAGCATTCTTATTATAAAAAATGAACATACGAAATCTTAAACTAACAAATTAAAATAATTAGCTACTTAATTTGATTTGAAATTTTGCTACAAAATTTGTTCTTTTTTCTACTATAATCTGCCATAAGGCAGATTTTGCTCTGTCACACAATATAGAATTTTGCTTTGGGAATGTGGGGATTAATTATATATTTTTTTAATTCAGAAAAAATATATCTGATGTATGTGTGGTTTGAATAACACTATATCATGTAAACCAATTTTTAGGGATATGAGATTGTTAAAACTTCCATTTTTGTATATTTTACAATGCCTATTTATTTATTAAATATAAACTGTGATGTTTTGTTGAATGAACAAAATGTAGAGTAGGAACAAAATAACCTTCCCAGCCAGTTACTTACACATCGCCTAAATAACTTATATTGAAAAAAATTTAAGCACAAATGTTCGATAAGCTTCTCTACACATTAAATAAATTTAAAATATTAATTATTTTAAGAAATGTTTAAAAGAGTTTTTGATAGAGAGGGCTTACTTGTTTAAATGATAATATGAAGTTTTCAAATTTGTAATTAGGTTAGTATAAATTAGCTTTAAGACAAACAATGATTCATTTTCATTGACAGTGTTACCACTTATTTATAGCTCTTTTGCAATATTGTACACAATGTAATTTAACAATAGCAAAATAAATAAAAATCGTAGCAAAAGTTCTTGAAATTGTTTAAATTTAAAATAGTTACAATTAAAATTTATGGCATTATAAAACACTTAATAATGAACCTAAATTAATACCATATGAATCATTAACACAGCCTAGAACAAGAAATTTTGCACAATGACCAATAATAGAAGCGGGTACAATTAATTACTGAGCTCATCATTCAAGAGCATCTTATCTTAACAACAGTTAGTTGTTATAGTAACCTTAAAATAGCTACTATTATTCCACCAGGAGAAATTACAGGAGACTTCTTTTTGTACTATTTATTCAACATTTGCACCAGAAGCTATTGTACTTTCTAAAAACATCAATGTGAAACAATAATATTAGATAACAGTCATTCTTTCTTCGTATATTGTACTTCAAAGATATTTTCTTAGTTTGCCTTTAAGTTGAGTAGGCTATGTATATGACATTTAAACAAGGGTTAATGTTTTCAGAAACATATTTAATTCTCTAAACAGCTGTAGATTATTCTCACTTCCACACCAGTGTAACATCTTCTAGTAAATTGCACACCATTCAGAAATTAGTTGCATTATACCAAAGCAGTAACAAAACAGCTGATAAAAACGTACACTCCCAGCTGAGCATTCCTAGCTGTAAAGATAACCTCAAAGTTTTGCAAATGATAAAAACACAATTAACTTAGTTTTAAACTGGCCTAGTTTAATTTTTAGACGATGGTGGCACTAATTTCAACGATATTACACAGTTATGGAACAAAACTAAAATGTTTTAGTTTTCTTGTAAACTAAATTGTTTCTATTTAAATATCATAAATATGCACTTGTCATATATATATATATATTCTAATGGATATATATAAATTATGTGACAAGTGCTTGGATATATATAATACATCCAGTGCTTGATTTGTAAAAAAGAGGCTCTGGTACTGTGAACTACCAGGTACCAGGTTGGGAGGGGGGTGGACAAATTTGGAAATATAGACTTCTTCAAACATGATTTTAACGCTTTTGTGATCACTTAAAAAGTATATAAACTGTAAAAAATCACATGTATTATTTCTCAAGGCCATTTTTTTGTCGTTACGCCACAACTTCCTTATACATCATCAAATTACATGAATGTGGCATCATTTTAAAGCTTTCCTTAACCGCTACACCGGAAAAATATACAAAATACAATAATATGAAAAAAAAGAAAAAAAAAGAAATAAAGAAACCGAAAGTAACAGTAATGTAAGATCAAGTAAGTCGTAGGCATATTTTCCTGGCGTTGGCAACACTGATGATAACAATACCCAGCTGGAGAGCTGCCGTTACGCCACTACATTGCTATTTTTAATTAATTGTATATTTAGTATCATATAGTATACGCGCTATATGATACTAAATATACGGTGTACTTTAATTAAGTAAGATTTAAGTAAGTTAGAATGCGAATGCTTCGCACGGGTCAGCTAGTCTTACCTTGATTGCAATTTCAAATTAATTGAGATTACTACCAAATTTTCCAAAATATAAATGCAGGCCTACTAGGCTACCAAGTTTAAAAAAGTGAACTCGATTTCATCTGAAATATTTTTAAATATAATTAAAAAAATTAAATACAAAATTTGAATTGAAAAAACATGCATGTTCACCAACAATCTTTTATTATATGTTTTATTGTTTTTTTATTTATGTTCTTTCTAAAATCACGATTTGTTACAAAAAAGTAGTTCAGCTGAGCACATGTAAATTTGAACATAGGTGCATTTAAAATTGCTAAGTAAGTACTAATGGTAGGTAAATATGGCTTTCAGATATAAAACAATAAACTCTTTTGCAACATATCTCAGAAGATAATTTTTTCTCTGATAGTCAACTGGCCACCTAAAGTACAATCTGACATACGGCTAGATAAAGTACAATCTAGTCATGCACCAAATAGACCTAGTTTTACAACACTTTACCCGCCGCAATAGTCTATCTGCTGTAAAAATTATGTTTTATACCCCCCCCCCCTCCCAATCAGAGGTACCAGTATGGCGTACCGTCACAAATTAAGCACTGTATATATCTTTACAAAAATAGTAATTTACAATTATCTGCAAAATTTTATGTCCATGGATTTCAATTTTGTTTTTGTGAATATTGAGATTTTATGTAACTTAGAATATTGTTATTAACAAAATGTAGAACACCAAAAAGAAGAAGAAGATACTATTAAAATATTGTAAACATAAATGTTGACCTACATAGAGTATCTAAAACATAACTAACACATAGACACTTATCACATTCAAAGTACACAGATTAGGAATACACATAATTTTAGTGTTAGTAAGAGTAGTGTTAGTAGCACATAAATATTAGTATACAAAGGTGTCTAAATATAACTGTACTGAGAGTATAATATTTGTTTCATAAGTACATATGATCCTCTTTTTTCATCCACACATACAAGTGTGGCTTTACTAGATCTATAAAATCTTTTTGCTTGAATCCCTTTTCATTCGCTATTTGTTGTGTAAACTATTTTTTCTAAAAATATGTCAATGGGCTCTCTAACTTCTTCTTTTACAGTTTCTATTGTCTCTAATCTGGTTTCTTTCCAAGCCAATTTGACATTAGCGAATAAAAAGTAAAACAGGGCGAGATGGTAGGTATTCTAGCACGAGGAGCGGATGCTTGGCCAAAAATTACTTAGCAGACATGGTTTACATTTTATGCATTGATTTGGGCTTTGTTTTAGAATCGTTTGTAAAAAAACTGTGAGTTCATCCCAGGTTATTACTCTCTTTAAGAACTTAGTACCTGCCTTCGTATTAATATTACCCGCCTTTTTGTTTTTTATATTACATCACCATCGTTCATTTGGGATTCTTTTTATTCTTGAGTTAGATTCTTTGGTGTGTGTTCTTTCATGTTCAAACTTTCAAGTAAAATCTGATGATTAATTTCTTTGTCAATTCTATGAACTCATCAACAGCTCAACCAATGATTTTTCCGGATAAATTCACCGACTTTTCAGTTGAGTCTGATTATGACAAGCAAGGGTGTCTGTGATCATTTCTGAGATCTAAAACAAAACCTGAATTTATCACAGGCATTCATCTCCAAACATTTTATTTAACTTAAGTTTCCGTAGTAGAATTTTGTGAGTGTCACAGGGAACTTTACACTGCTCTGTAGTTCTCATGAATACATAATTTGTTTGGAATACTGTGTCACAGTTGTGAAGACCACTTCAAACTATGGAATAATGGTGTCACTGCCTTAGTATTTGACTTACACATTCCAAACCCCTCTCTTTTGTTTTCTGTATTTAATTACCTTTTTATCTGTGTAACTAAGTTATGTAAGATATTTTTAAATTAGTTTAGTAGAACCTCGATTATCTGAGGTAATTGGGACCGGGCAGACCTCGGATAATACGGTAGGTCGAGAGAAAACCATTGAGGTGCGAGTTCCCTCGTCATTTATCTCGTTATTTTGGAGTCATACTTACTTCAAAATCTATTTGGCTTTAAACATGATAGTTTTAAATGAACAAAGAAGGTTTGATAATGTACTCAAATGAAAGAAATTGGATACTGTAAGCTACTGTAATAAAAACCACAAACATAATGCCTCTGAAGTTTTTTCATGCTGGATTTTTGAAATTAATTGTATAGCCCCTTCTTTATTTGAATACCATTGACATACCGACTTTTCAATTTCCGATCTATTTTGTCTCCAATCCCCGACAGTCCCTTTCCCAACACCTAAATAACTTGCCACTTTTCTTATTGAATCACGTCCCTCTAACTGTTTAATTGCTTTCCATTTTTTATTTAAAGATAAAACAACAACGCTTTCGCTTTCCACTCATAATGACACTCTCATAGTTTATCACCGACACCGGCTAAAAACAAAAGAACAAAATACAGTAGCAGAGGGAAGAAACAACTCGTGGGAAAGGATGGTAAGTCCTAAATACGATGCTGCGAGGAGGGGAGTATAAACAGGCTCAAGATTGATTCGTTATTCACTGCACCACCTGTTCGCTAAATGCCAACCAATACCATTGCGTTGGCTAGGGAGCGTAAATGTTTTCATGATGTACATGTCAAACTGCTGTTTTGTTTCCTTTCTGTTCAATATAACACAAAAGTTTTTATAAAAAAATTTGCTTATTGATAAACCGTCTCAAGCTAACGATTCTTCATCGAAATAAGTTCAGTTAACTCTTTCCACTCCAATTACTGGGGTCCTAGTGTTGCTATCAGCTCCAATTAATTTTGAACGAATATTGCACTTTAATTTGTTTACTTCAAAAAAAAGTATTTCTGTCAGTCATAAAAGGCTGATTTTTTGTAGTTTCTTCTATGACTATAGTATAGATTGCTATGAAATAAAACATAGGTTATATTTATATTTTCAAGCAAATTTTAAAAATTTTTATTTATTGAAAAAATAGAAATTTTTAACAAAAAACCGGAAAAAACAAGAATTTTTGACAAATTATCAATGGGAAGACCTATATTTGTTGCTTGTTTTCTGTTTTTTATATCCTTACAAACAAAATTAAGTAGTTTACAAATGTTTTAGACACAATAATACATTATAAAAAAAATTATGATTGAAAAACAAGTTTTTTATTGTAAAAAGAACAATATTAAAAAAATAAACTGTGAAATTACACGCGATAACCTAGTACAACAAAACTAAGCAACGCGTAATCTCACTAAAACACTGCATATAAAGAACAGCCAAACAACGGCGAGCGCAGACAGTTGTTACAGAGCGGCCAAATACGGAAAACATTACATTTTCTAAGATTTATTTACCACAGAAACTGAACCCAAATGGTTCTAAAAAAATTCCAAAGATAGCAGCACATCTCAAACTTTAACAATAGCGGTCATCAAATTAACTACGTCCGTTCAAATGCAATCAAAGAACGTTGTCATAGCGAGTTCATGCGGATTGCAGGGTGCGAGGCTGCCCTGACACTCGAGTGGAAAGGGTTAACTTAAATTTCTTTGTAAGTTAACAGATTTTGACAAGTATTTTTTTTTTAAATTTGCATCGGTTAATATGGAAACTCGGATAGTTGAGTTTCTACTGTTGTTGCAGTTTGAAAACGGCTGTTAAGCCTACCATTATAAGACAGTAGTTATAGTGTAGATACTGTATATTGTTAAAAGAGTTTTAAATCTATTTCAAAAGCATTCAGTTTAGGTCTATAATTTTTAAGCGCACTGCAATAGTAAGTATAAACACTTAACCTTGACTCTGCCCATGGTAGTATCCGTACTCCATTCAATCTGCAACAGGTTCTGTGTTTCTCTTATGGTAAGTGAGGGGATATTACACGTCTTTCTGTTGTGCTTTAAATTGTAGGATATTACATGTACTTTTTATGGCACGTATTAAATCACTACTGTAGGTTAAAAAACTTATTTTTCCCTTCTCTCAAATTTTGTGTCCTATTTTTCGCACCTCAAACTCTCCCGCCTCTCAAAAATTGGTACTCTGGACAAATGCCCACTTATTTGCAATTCGGGGTCTAGTGTTTTCTAAAATATTTTTTCTTTTGTAACCGTTCCAATTAAGTTTCTGCATTTTTATCTTCAGATGTATATAATATTGTTTTAGAATATTTAATATCAGCAAGAGAGTTTTGATAAAATACATGTAGGATTAGAAGGATCACAAGAAGGGGCTTTAAAGCCTCGACAGCCAACTTGGTCGTCAAAAGCATTCTAAAAGTAACACTGTTACATGTAGAGTGATTCTCTTAGTTCGTAAGTTTTTGATTGTTTTGCTTTGTTTGAAAGTTTTGTTTCATGTCTAATTATGTCAGCTACAAAGGAAACTTAGTTACAACCAGGCCAAGATTTCCGACATGGAAAATCTTCCTTTTTTTTATGCATGGTAGACAAAATTAAGAGTATTTACATACACATTATTTTTCACATACTAATTGTTCGTCTAAACACAGAGAGGTCAATAGTTCGACTGTCTACACTGATAGCGGTAGGCCCAGTTTATTTAGCAGTTTGCCAGTTTTTTCGTGTTCAACGAGAATGTCTACCCTTGTACGTATTAAGTGTTTTGGTTGACTCTCACCAAACACATTCAATCGTTAAAATAACCTAGATAGACACTTAGTATTTTTCTTCTTCGATCACTGAGACATTCCAACCTATAATTAATATTTCCACATCAAGCGTAAACATAAATTATGCATTTTATCAAACATTTACAAAATCAGTACGATTAACATTTACTGGTTCCAGCAATCCATAATTCTTATGATGTCGTTCTTTTATCATGAGTTTTTATTAATTTTTAGTATTTTAGCCTCAGGAACTGATATTTCAATAAAATAACAAGATTACACCCCTTTACAGTTATTAGTTCTTATTGGTTTTTTGTGATGACTGGGAACGTTAAGCCCTCAGTACATTAATTTTGTTTATGTGTGCTTATTTATTGTGTATGTGTAATAGTATTGTGCAACATGTGTGTATACATTAAAAATTCACACAAACTAATTGTAAAAACACATTTTTAGGGATTCGATCTCTTCCATAGATTGAAACCAATTATCGAACTGACGAATATAAAAATAAATAGTTATTTCAAGAACTTTTGTTCTTAAAATTTTTCCCGATGAAATTTTTTTTACCATCACTATTTTAACAATTTTAGGCCTTTGTTTTTTTAATTCTCTTACAAAAGGTTTTATGCAGAGTTGTACATTATAATCACAAATCCTTCTGATTGAGGTTTGCAGTCTTCAATTCAATTTTGTTAATCTCTGATCTCGTCTTTCAGATCCATTATTCTTTTTCCCTTAAAAAGATTGAATAAACGATAATTCCTTTTATTTATTTAACATCATGTTTAACTTCTGAGGTGGCAAATGAACAGTTAAATTCTTTTCACAACAGTTTTTGAAATATTAATACAAGAATAGAGACATTTCATATTGACGAACAACGACACTTGAATCACTACCGGATACTCCACTATAGAATTACTTTGCTTTAAACTCAGTACAATATATTTTAGACACTCTTGTACTGGTAAAGGGCAGGCCTATTGTTTGCTAATAGACTTGCCCATCGATATAGCTCGATTGTAAAGCAAAGTTATATGTGCAGCAAGCGAGACTAGATGAATACCTTGATGCCAAATTGCTGGCTCGAAGATTTGCTGCGCACGCTCAATCGCTTACTCTGCTTCTAGCAAACAACACAACACAAGCAAGTCAAATGTCGGCAAATTTTCATCTGTAAGTGAGGTTAGGTCTTCTGTGACAAGACGGTTTTGTTAAAAAAATTAATGCATTAAATAGACGTAAACCTTATTTTTACAAACATAAAAAAACCAACACCATGCTCATTAATCCTGTAAGAAAAGCCAATCATAAAACAGTAAATATTATAAGATAAGATAATAAACAGTAACACAGAAGAATTAGTTGACAACAACCGTGGTAAACATAACAATTTTCATTTTGGATAAGGTCCTCGAATCACTATATTAATACCAAGTTTAATGCAATATTACCTGTTTTTTCCGTCAAGTGATCCACTACCTAGTTGTAAGCACTACCGCGGTTTCGGACGTATTCAATCGTCCATCATCTGGTATAAAAAATCGCTCACATGAGGTCGTCAAACATTAACAAATTATCACAACACATACACAAAAACACAGCAAACAACACACCATTTAGTTTGTAGTTGCCCGCACGGGTACTGAGTTAGAACTAACCGATTTCGGACTTCGCATCGGTTGCTGCGCGGGCAACTACAAACTAAATGGTGTGCGTTGTTTGTTGTGTTTTTGTGTATGTGTTGTAATGTCAATGTGTTGTAACATGTATGTGTTGTTTGACGACCTCATGTGAGCGATTTTTTACACCAGATGATGGACGATTGAATACTTCCAAAAACGCTGTAGTGTCACAACTAGTGGATCACTTGACGGAAAAAACAGGTAATATTGCATTAACCTTGTAATAACAATTTTATTTAATTATTAAGATCAATTTCTCCTAAGAATGTTACCAGATCAGTATATTGCCCTGATCCATTTTAAATATGAATATTACTAACTTGTTGAAGAGCAACTAAAACATTATTTATGCTACGAAAAAGTTTTGTCACGGTTATAGAGCTAGGAAGAGCAAAATCAAAACTTCATTTCAAATATTACAGGAACTAGGTACCATCACTTGCCTAACAATGCAGCCTAACTAACATTTCACTAACTTTACAAGAGGGACAAAAACTTATTTTGCAAACAGCACTTTGAATACTGTTTTTTACTATCAAAGAAAAAAATCTAAGTTACTCCATTATTGGATCTTAACAAATTACAGATACGTGGTATTAGCTTGTAATTCATTGTAGTAGATGGAATTGTCTTCAAAGACCTTTAGTAGTTAGGTAGTTGTAAATAGGCGGAATTGTTTCTTGTCAGCCTGCTTCGTGCATATAGATGGTTTTGTTCTTGTGGAATGGAGTGGCTATGTCTAGAATTTTTGCCATAAACATTGTATTAATCGACACAAACCAAAATGAATTATTGGAAACAAAAAATAAATTTTGTTAAAAATATTATTTGCTAAACAACGATATACTGTTATTAGGATCTTGGTTTATTTTTATGATTTTAAAGTTATTTTTTAGGAGTGGAAATTGAGGACAAATGGAATGATGTGAGAAGAGGCTGAGGGTTAAGAATAATTTTGCGCTCTTATATTTAAAAGAATAGGATAAATTATTAAAATGTAAATGCTTTTCAAAAATCATTTGTTTATATGATCACCCTAACTATTAATTTCTATCAAACTGCATGAATAAAAGTGTTTTCCTGAAGTACCAAAAGTTTGAAACCATTAACTAGAAAATTAAATCATTGATAGTTATGGCACAGAAAGGTTTCCTATAGCTTGGAAGTATAATTGTAATTTTATATTAATTACAAAGATTAACTTTCTAATATTTTTTTTATACTTTTCTTACTTTTAAATTTGCTATCATTTTTATATGTTACATAAAGTGTTGATTACATTGCTTGCGACTACAAACTTTCTGCTTTCGATTTAATTAGTTTATACATTTTAAGATGTTTTAAACTGTGTTTTAGTTCATTACAGCTCCTGTAGTTATGTTTGTACTTAATACTTTTATTTAGACATTTATTATTATTTACTATCTTAGGTTATAATAAATTAATACTACATCTTTATTAAAAATAAATTATTTATTACAGTAGAATCCCGATATTCCGAACCCCGCTATTCCGAAAATTCGCCTATTCCGAACAGAGTTAAGAAAATACCGATTATTTCTAACATAAAAACGGGAGAAATTAAAAAGACGTTCGTGACAAAATGTGCATTTATTGTTATTCAAATAAGTTAAATAGAGAAATAAGTTAGATGAAAAAGCCTGATACCAAATTGGAATGAAAGCTGGTTTTGTTTCCTTCACATTTTCCATCCGTTTTACGGGAAGGAAGCTACCGCAACAAGCGTCCGGTGAAAAGGATACCGGGTCCTTCAGAAAGAAGGAAGGGTTAGAAACAACAGTTAGGCACTAGTAGTGTTGTTGCCTGCCACCTGCCAGTTGTATTTTTCTAGATATTTTTCAAGAAGATGAGGTACTAACGGACAGACTGCGGGATGACAAAACGGACAGTTCGAACAACTGTCCCTTCCCTTCCGTTTTTAGAAGAAAACAGAATCATAACGTAACGGAAGGAAAAAAAACGGATTGTGTAAACCTACACTAAAACGAAGTCAAGAACATTTGCCGCGTCTATGTGTGATATGAGTTCAGTTTGAGCTTTTACCTCCTCCTCGCTTTCCTCCGAGTCTATCAACGCTGAATAGAACTGACTCTAGTAGATGTCACCGCACTTAATTTACGCCTTAACAAGTCAATAAGTTGATATTATTCATGAAATCCGCCTATTCCGAATTCCCGCTAAACTGAACAGTGTTCGGTCCCATTTAGTTCGGAATAACAGGACTCTACTGTACGCAACAAGAGAGTTGTCATGTAAAGCATTAGTGAGTCTAGCCTAGTTGTGTTTAGATACAAGTGTTGAAAGAGTATGTCAATTTTCTTGGCCCAAATGTTCTAATATGATTATAAATTAATTAATAAGTTGTTATCTATCTTTTTAAGCAATTGAACAAGTGGTTTTTTATGTAGTGGAGTGGACCAGTGGCGGCTCGTGCTATAGGTTCACTGGTCCAGTGAAACCCTAAGCAAAGTGGTTTGATACCATAATAATTTAACAATATAAATATTTAGTACTGGTTTTCATAAATACAATAATATAGAGAGGAAAGTTTTTAAAATTCTACAGGGAGGTGCGGTTCTAGAAGCGTCGTTTACAGAGGCCGTGGAGAAGAATGAGTGGAGGGGACATTGCCAGTATAATATTGTTTGCCAACACTGCAGATAATTTATATCGACTCTTGGCTAATCCCGAAGCTGAAGCTACAGTTCCAAGCTGTGGTACGTAAATTTCTTTGTCTGTTAGTTTACCTCCTGCTAATAAATAAAGTATACTAATATGTAACACAACAATGTTCTCAATTTTTCATTTATATTAAATTTACCAATCTATCATCAAAACTGTAACCCGATTCTATCCCATTACGCGCTTTTCAATGATGTCACAAAACAGCCAAATTGTAGTAAAAAACAGGCAATTTTTTCCATTAAAGTTTCTTAATAAATTCCCCAGAACCCAGAATTGAATATCCAAACTAATAATTCACCAGCCGCCACTGTGTTGAAAGAATGTTGAGTTTTGTAATTCTACAAACTTTGTACTTAATTTAAATCATTCTGTTTGTAAATGTAAATATAATACAGTAGAGTCCGCTTTATCCGGCCTAATATGGCGGAGTACCAGGCTGGATACCATAAAAGCCGGCTAATTTTGCATTAAAAGTTGTATAAAAATGATGCAGCAAATTAAAATTTAATGATGAAGAATATGAAGTGAATTGACTAATTTTTTATAAATATCTTATGGTAAATTATTGAACTTAAATATAATTTTAAGGCTCAAAACTAGTTAAAATGTATTTAACTAAAGATTTTACATTTGTTAATCGTCATAGCAATAAAATAACAGAATAACTTAGTGCCGCAACACACAACTGTAATGCCGTTGTCGTCACTACATTGCAGGTGTTCTTACGAGTTGTAAGATGTTTTCGGATCGCTTAGATAGTGCTTCATTTATTTCATTATATTCTTTGGATGCTGGGTCGGATAAACCGGACTTTACTGTATGTATACTGAATTAGTATGGAGACTTTTAATTATAATATAATTAATTAACTTAAGTCTGCTCCTCCTATTTTTTTAATTGCACTATGGCTAATTTGGCTTTTGTTCAGCCCTGGTAACGTGCTTCTTTTCAGTAAGCTATTTTCTACTTCGTAATTTTGTTTAAATCACTCTTTTGACACAAATTTAACTTTGAGTAACTTAAATCACGAAAACTTTATACACACATCTATAAATAAAAAATACAAAGTGTAATTTTGCATCTCTTAGATGTTTTGGTCGATCCAAAAAATTACTCTTTGTGTGTTTTAAATGTAGATGTGTTTATAAAATGTTTGTACTTTTAAATTACTTAAAGTTAAATTTGTGTCAAAAGTGAGATTAAAAAAAAGTTCACGAAGTAGAAAATAGCCTACTGAAAAGACTCACGTGACCAGGACTGAATAAAAGCTGAAACGGTCGTAGTGCAATTAAGAAAACAGGTGGTGCAGACATAAGTTAATTATACAGTGCAAGTCAAAAGTATGGATACACCCTGTTAAATTTTAAATAGATAAAGATAGAAAAATGAAACTCAGGACACCTTTCTAGGAAATACAAGTGAACTTTTTAGTCACTATTACAGCTTTGCCCATTTTCCCAAAATGGGACTTTTAGGGGACAGCTCAAAATGTTTAAATGTAAAGACCCATTAAGTGACATCTCATTTTAAAGGTCTTGATTAAAGAAGAAGAACAGTGGAAACTGGAGCTTTCTATCTCATCCCGGTACAAAATGGCAGCTCATTGAAATTAACCCTAGAACCGGCAGACGGTACATAATGTTATTTCCCACTTATTTAACATCCCAGACCATCTACAGTAATATTTTGATCAAAATTATAAAGCTACCATGGGATTCGTCAATATTTGATCTATCTAAAGATGCCTTGCAATCAGATGTCAGGACCATACAATTTGAATGACTAGTCTTTCTGTAAACCCTTGCGATTGGACAGTTTTGAAACCAATGAAACAGCACAATTTGTCAATTGAGATAACGCCCACAATCCCATATGTTTTTACAGATTTCTTTATACAATTCTGTAGAGAAAACTTGCAGCTTTCATTCGATGTGAACTAAACTGGATATAACCAGTTTTATCTTTAGTCAAAGAGCGGTGGAAAGTACAAGGTTTTCGTAAATTACAGCGGTGGAACGGGACTGTCTAGCCCATTTGATTCTCACGGTAAATCCCAACGGACGTTTTGTTTCGTTTACACGCGGAATGTTCTATTCGATTGACCTCATTTTGTTATTCAACTAAAGATATTTCAAACACTTTAGTGAACTAAGAAAAGACAAGTATATCGTTCTTTTCTTTGATTTATTCTCTACACTTTGTTATAATTATATTTAATTTTTGGTCAAATAAAATATTTCTAAATTACGTTTTAAGCCAGGCCTACTTTTGTTAGCACCCTTGTAGTTGGAACATAAAAACTGGTGTAATCAAAATAATAAATTTGAAATTGATAAATGTTTTTATACAGTTCTATTTAGAACTAAATTACGAAACTTTTTTACATTTATGGAAAAAATTACAAAAAATGTTTACTACTTCTTATGTAGACCTAAAGTTGAAATTTTATTTTTCTTAACTGAACATTTTTTGTTTCTTGAGGTAATAACTTTGTAAATTTTACATCTATCATTTTTTTACTGGCATATATACATTTTTTTAACCTTTCTCTAAAAAAAAGCTATGGAACACTTTTGGATTGGGGTTCTTTTACTATTTTTGGCGAATTTTTGAAAAAATCCTTGCACACGCCAAAAAATCCATTTTTGTTAAAGCCGCCGGTTCGAGGGTTAAGTAAAACTTCATTGAGGCAAAACATGAACATCTACATTTAGGTGGTAAATAACCCCAATAGACAACCACTTTCCTTACAAACTTCACAAAATGGCTACAAAGATCACTTTTATTTCCTAGAAAGGTGTCATGAGTTACATTTTTCTATCTTTATCCATTTAAAATTTAACAGGGTGTATCCATACTTTTGAATCATACTGTATAAGTGATATAATAGCTTTAAGATTAGGTCAATTACAAGGATTCTATTTTCTACAAGATGGTAAAAAAATAAAAACTAGGTGTCTTGGAAGTCTATGTTTCAACTAAACACAAACTACAACGCCATCTAATGTTTTCTTGTCAATCGTGCCAAACAAGATTTTGTTTAAGATTTTTGTTTAAAAATAATAATTAATTTTTGTATAGGCCTAGTGAATTATATATTTAATTAGACTCAATGAGTAATGCAATTCATGTGTATGTGTGTAAAGAGATGCAAGTGCATAGGAAAACATGTTTTAAGACCAAATATATCATATAATTTTATTGTTATTTACTTTTCATGAAAAAGTATTTTTGCTTGTTTCTTTTATGATAAATTTAGCTGTAATTACTATGTTCATTACTCCAGTTATTTTGGATTCAAAACAAAAAAGAAGGAATACATCTGTTCAATACCATACATCTATTACTATTATGTTTGTAAACAATGAAGCATATTTAATTATTACTAATTTTATTTCCAGAAAAGCTCAGCTAGTCCGAGGGGATGGACCTTTATAACCTTTCAAAAATTTCACTTTAATGATCATCCCAAATGTTTTTACCATTATTAAAATCTTCCTCAAGGGAAATTAAAAAATTGTATTACGTATTCTGAATATCAAGAATTAGGGAATGTGCTTAAAATATTATAATTTATTGTTAGTAAAGCTAAAAGAATATTTTTTAACATTGTTTACACCCAACTGTTTTAAAATGTTTTCGCCCACTGTTATATTTGGACAAGCCATGCGTTGAGGTGTTTATTTTCCTGGAAATAATGATCCCCGTCCGTGGAAATAATTTATTTCAAGTACTAACGGTATTTCAAATACTAACGGAACTACTTCAAACTCAAAATTAAACTATTACAACAAACCTCGACATCTGCTTCCGCATTTCTTTCAGAAGTTTTTCCTCCTTCAACACTCTCGTTTTCTTCTTCTAATCCGATCAGATGTTCTTCTTCAGTTTGAGGCATCAGCTGTAGTTCTTCTTTAGATTTGAACTCCAGCTGGCTAATGTAGAAGGGGAAAATAAGGCCGATCACCACCTAAACATAAATACAATAATATAAAGAAGTATGGAATGAATGTTATGGTTTGTTATGTT
>JAGFPH010001967.1:47476-64077 GCA_018207615.1 Philaenus spumarius
CTTGAAGAAGAAGACGAGGAAATCAAAACATCTGAGGTAATTATCTCAAAAATTCCTTTTTGTTTTATTATTGCTTTAAATTTGAATAACTGTATATAATCTGCATTCTATAAACATTATTGCACATGCATTTCTAAATTTAACAAATTAAAATGAAAGCAACCTTTTGACCTTTAGAGTGTGGTAGACAAATCAGCCAAATGAAAAAATCTCTAATCAAAGTAGTTTAACATATCCAAACAAGCCATTTGAAATCAGAAGAATAAATCTAATTCACTAAAAAAAGATTGTTTGCTCCAAAGATCGAAAATATGTAAAGGTTTATTAATTTTAACAGAAAACCTTCCCAAAATTTAAACAGAAATTATTAGTTTTTCTATATTTATACTCCTGTTTACAGTTATTTTAAGTTATGTGCATCATATTCTGTAATTATTTATTAGTATCTTAAGCTTATTTTGTTTAGAACAATAAGAATATTACAAATTGAAGTATACACGCAAAATGTAGAATGCAATTTATACACAGGTGTTACAAATTTTAATATTTGTGTTATATATTTCCATTTTTTTTGACCTGTTTATAAATGGTTTATTATTTCATTTATTTCTGAAATTGTTTATTAAAATTATAAACTTCCCACAGTGTTTCATTGGATAAATCAGTTTACATTTTTTTCAGTTTTATATTCAAGTTTTCTTTTTAGAATAGATGATGTTTTGTCGCAGGAAAACAAATTTCATAATTTGAATGACGAAAAAGTGCCGTGGAGTGAAAAACAGACGAGGATCTCGGAATTTGTTCTGTCTTTGACGCAGGTTAGTTAAGCAAGGTACAATTTTTGGGAAATATTTGTGTGAGGAATGTAGCCTGTCCACTCGTCCCATATTATCTTGTGGTCTTTGTTTACTTCTGTCAGCTGTGTAAAATTGTGTAAACTTTCCGGGAACTGGTTGTGGCTTGCATGACCGACGCCCAAACTTGATCCACAGAATACTTTAGTCGGTTTGTTTATGTTTTAAATACTTTAGTTTGTTATTAATGTGCTAACTTTTTATGGTGGTCATTTCTAATCATGAAAATCCTCTGTGAACTCAATGATTGTGTTATCTTGTTAATTTAGTTTTTAACTTGATGTTAATTTGGTTAAAACATGTTTTCCGAAAATATAGGAAACATTTAATTTGTGTAAATACTTAAATTGATCAGAAATAAATCTTTCTTGAATTAAAAAAACAAAAACAAAATGAAGTAGTCAAATTTTAATACCTTTTGTGTTCAACAATTATCTTGGAGCTCTGTGTACGCTTTAACAATCAGAGATAGTTCAATGTTATTTATTTTTACACTAAAACACATTTCCTCAACACAGTTATTACCTTTATTGGTGGAAGATTACTGAATTCTAAAGGCCTACCAATAATTATAACTAAATAGTTAATCATTAACCCTACAACTGTTGACTCTAATGTTTTTCTAAAATTCGCCAAGTACAGTAATATAAACTAATCCAAAAGTGTTCCATAGCTTTTATTGGTAGTATTTTAGAATTTAGGACTGTTCAACATATAAAGCCGATGACTTATAAGGTACAGATAAAAAAATGATTGTATGGCCTTCAAACTACTTACGTAATAAATTATTGTACATTTTGAAATATACTACTTTTCTTCGACAATAATGCAAAAATCAAGTTTATTAATAATTTTAAAAGTGCAAAATGTGTGTTTTATACATTGAAGGGTTCAGAAAAAGAAAGCGGCATGACGCATTTGTGACATTTTTCATGTGGACATTTTTAAACTTTACAGACATGATATGTTAGTAAAATATCTACAGTTTTTCAAATAACTAATTCAAGGATCAAATAAGCATCTGAAGAATGTTGCAGGGAAAAGTCCAGTGCTTATTAGATATTTCGGTGCTTCTAGAAGAAATATAAATACAGTAAAACCTCTCATTCGAAACTTGCGATATCCGGCCTGATTTTCCAGTATATTTATATACAGAATGTCCCGTACGTAAAGTGCCCAAGAAGTGTCAAAATAAAGAATAAAATTTTGTCCAAAAACGCTTCTTTTTTCCAGATATCCGCCATTTTGTTTTTTTTACAAAATAATTTAAATCCAGAAAACGGTTTGATCGATTCAGTTCAAACTTAGCAAGGAGTTGAACCTCACAATTATCTATTTTAAGAAAAATAAGCGATTATATGCAACTATGCGTTTAAAAATGGCGGCTGTTTACCCAAAAACCGTACATTTAAAAAAAAAGTAAAGATACCTTTTTTGTAGCCTTTTAACCCCTTATCGGTTGGTGTGACTGTCAAAAAAATCGGATGGAGGATAACAGTCAAGTTAAATATAATAACAGCGTATGTACCCACCATATTGTTGTGTTTACTGTGTTGGTATAGGATGCCGGGTTGAACAAACCAATTATTACACATAACTTAACTGTTATCCTTCATCCAATTGTTTTGACAGTTACACCATCCAATAGGGAACTAAAAGTAGGCTAGAAAAAAGGTGTCTTGACATTTTTTGTTAAAATGTGCAGTTTTTTGGGTAATTTAGGTTTACATTTTCAAACAGCCGCCATTTTGAAACTCATGATTGGATATTATCGCTTATTTTTCTTAAAATAGATCATTGTTAGATTAAACTTCATGCCAAGTTTGAACTCAATCAGTCAAACCGTTCTCTAGATATGAATTATATTATAAAAACAAAACAAAATGCCGGATATCTATATTAAGAAGCGCTTTTGGAAAAAACATAATTCTTGATTTTCTCTTTTACCCATAGAACCATTTCGTGAAGTTTAGCACTTTACCTACTGGACACTGTATACATATGTGGTGAAAAAATTGAGGATTTGGAAATTATTAGTCTTTTAAAGAACATCCTGGGTGAAAGTAAATTTAAAGACATTTTAAAATGGTTATTATTTAAAACAATTGTCTTCCAAAATATACCATGACACTGGTAAGACTCAAGACACATGTTCACTCTCTAGCAATAACAATCTGCCTTTTTTTAAACATAAATGTTTATTTAAATAGCAAACACTTCTATGTAGGTTATTTATTGTTATTAAATCGACAAACTATTAAAACAGTGAGATTTTCAATTATATGAAATGTATAAATCCTACTTTCATGGTTTGTAGATAAGGTTGTTGCATCTTTAAAGTTACCGTAATGAACAGGTAGGGTGTAGGATCAATATCCTTGGCAAGAAATAAAATATAACCATATGACATTGGTGGGGTGATGGAAATAAATAAAGGTTAATTGTTCTGTAAGGTATTTTTGAATGCACTAAATAACAACCTTGGTATATTTAGACCAAACACTGTCTTACCTGTTGTTATTATTAGTTTTTAAAATTAAAATGTCAAACTTAATTACACAATAAGCATTTTAAAACTAATGTCCCTGATTCAGACAAACATTTGTTTAAACTGTAAAAACATATCTGCATGGGAATATTTGATTGTGTTATATTTTCTGTACTTCTCGAGTAAAATATTCTATTAAGGCAAACAGTGTCTACTTTCTTGCTAATGCATGTTTGTCCCCCTCTCAGTCCAACATGTCCAAACTGCTTGGATACAGTGTTTTGTCCATTGCAATATGTTGAGTGTTTATGAATTAATTGTAAATGTTTATCGCACAAAACAATAAATTATAATAAGACTTTTAATGTGTAGGATCGTTTGGCAAAATAATTTTAGGTTATCTACAATTTAATAAGGATTTAAAAGACGTTATATAAGTAGGAAGACAATATATTGGAACAACAATACTTTGGTTTCATAATTGTATGTTTTAATAATAGGCCTATTTATTATTGCATTAGATTATAATATTAAAAGTAAATTAACTGTAGAACTGGTATGCAGAAACACCCCAATTGATTATGGTCTTTTTTACTACTTTCTACGCATAGGCTATTATCATTTAAAAGTCTTTAGAATGTATTCTATTCACGTAAAGTATACATTATTATGTATATTTTTATTCAGAAAGGTTGCTAAAGCGTACGTTGCTTTAGAGACAAAATATTTTTGAAAATTATTTTTTATTTTGTTTTTGAATTTCAAACAGGAAATTTAACTTTTGTAAATAAAAATTACGAAAGTAAGGCCAATTTCCAATTTTTGGGAAAGTTCCTACATTTTTTTTTTTTAATTGTAAAAGTGAGCAATTTCCAAAAAATACTTATACATATTCAAATATTTATAAAAAATTTAAAGTACAAAACTAGTTTTTAAATAAAACACAATATCAAACCAAAATAACGTTGTAACTGGATTCAAAAGTTTGTATATTTTTTTGCGAGATTGCTGTAAGTTATAGATTAATGAATGTATACCAAATTATTTGTTGGAATTTCATGAGTAAGCTGATATATAATAAGACCTATTACATATTATTTTTTTTGTATGTAAAAATTATAGATGAAAAATACAACAGCTGCAGCTGTTGATACCAGCTTCAGATAGTAAAAAAGAACATAATATATTATTTACCTTTTAGGACCGTCTTGTGACTTCAGTTGCGAAGATTATGACTAGTTTCGGGGTCTTGACCCCATCATCAGATACTAATTTCACTCATATGAGCACGTCACACATTAAAAAAAAAAAACCACACACACAACACATACACAAACCCACATAAAAACCTCAACGTGTCTGCCACCGTAGTGCACTCGGTCATGTCTATCTACGTACTGCCGGCAAGGGTTAACTGTCCAGCTGATAACGGCCTCTGTTAGGCGCTTTCTTTAAATAATTTAAAGCCGTGTCATACAACCGATGCGATTGGAATGAAAGATGATCATTTAAGATATTATCCGGATCGTTTTTGAAGGCTCTGTATATTTCAAATTCTTCATTCGCATTCATTAATCTTCCTTTTTTGCAAACGTGTATCGCTTCTACGCTGGATTTAAAATCACCTGGATCATGTTCGTATTCAACAAGGTGACGCGCGTAGTTCGACTTAGTGATGTTGGTTTTGTTGCAGGGTAGGTGTTCTTTGTACCGGTCTATGAAATTTCTCCCGGTCTGTCCTATGTAATACATGTTACACTCAGGGCATTTTATTTTATAAACGCCGGATTTATGTTCGATGGGGGTGTCCGTTCTACGTTTAAGAGATGAAAATATGTTATTCGTTGTGCGGAATGCAAGGGTGATGTTGCATTTTTTGAGAATGTTGTTCAACACATTAGGTAAGAGGCTGGTGTATTCTGAGGAAACGTATTTGTTGTCTCTGGTTGTTTCATTAATTGGGTTCATTCTATTTATTCTTTTACTATGGCTTTTTATCAATTTGTCTATTACGGAACTCTTATAGCCGTTTGCTACAGCTATGTGTTTTATGATATTTATTTCTTTATGGTATTCTATCTTAGAAAGTGGGACTGTAAGAAGTCTGTGTGTGAAGCAGTGGAATGCTGCCATTTTCTGCGAGTAAGGGTGGTGCGATAGTGCGTGTATAGTAACATCTGTAGTGGTCGGTTTCCGGTATATTTTATATTGGAACTTATCTGTCGTTTTTAAAATGCATTTCCCCAACCGTCAAACAAAAACAAACTTACTCTTTCTAACCTCAAAATAGTTCAAACTGGGTTGTCTGTTTTCTAGAATGTCATGTCAAGTGTGAAATACGTTGTTATTTAGATGTAAGTGATCATTATTAATTGTTGTGTGAAGAAGTTATTGTGTTTATTACTTATTAGTGACTTGTGATTAGTGAGTGTGATTGTCTTAATAAATAATTTGGTTTGCTTATCATTGCTTGAATTACTTCAGGCTGACCAGTTTATGGGAAATAGATGTTTTTAGCGAATTTCCGTAGGAAAATTGAGTTATTGCAGTGACCCTTATTGGAAATATCCGTTTTGGGACCTCCTGAGTCCAAAAAAGTGCTTTTTACAAAATGTCTGTCTGTATGTCTGTATGTATGTCTGTATGTATGTATGTATGTCTGTATGTAGACAAAGCTAGAGAGAAAACTATTCGATCAATTTCAACCAAATTTGCACCAGACATGTCCAGTACGCCGTTTATAAAAAAACGGCTCTAACGATTTTGATAAAATTTGGCTTATTTGTAGCCTTTAATGTGCCCTACCATATACAGAAACCCGCATCTTTCTAAAAATTCTCGTTTAGCTAATAATAATAATAATAACTGTTTTTGGGGGTTTTTTGGCCATAAAGCGGGTTGTTTAAAAAAAAATTTCAAAACCATTTTACGTGCATCTATGAAGACCTAATTGACGTGTTTGGTGCAAATTTTTTCGAAATCGATCGAATAGTTTTCTCTCTAGATAATAATAATATTTATTAGTTAATCTCCAACTTTAATAAAAAAACTCTCCTACCCTACCCTACAAGTCACAGTGAATCTGTTTAGTAATTTAAATGTATTTGTGAGAAAGTATGTGCCAGTTCCTGGTACCGTTTATTATATATGTGTTCGCACTCTTGCGGCCGCATTTTAAGTCTGATTTGGTCCAAATTTGATAACAGACGTTGGTTGTCTACGTCGCTTGGACGAGTTCATTAGCCAAAAACATCCAACAACCAGAAGTACGTTTTTGACTGGAAGAAAATTTTTTTGAGATTTTTCGTACGAGAATGAAACTTTTTTAGAGTTTTATCTACAAAAATTAATGTAGGATATTATTCTGTACATTTTGTTTTTTTAAACGACCTTATAGCTCGCTTGGTTCAACCAAAATCGATCAAAACGTTAAATGACATAAAAGTACCCGGTTCAAATTACCATGGAGTATCTTATTATCCGAGGCCTTACGGCCGATTTCGTCCGAAGGGCAAACTCGCAAGGCGAATTTTTGCGCTGCAAGTAGAATGAAGGAGTGCATGAGTCGTAGCTGGAGTTGCTTAGGTGCAAACAAATTCGACTAATATATTTCATACACATAGGCAGCTATTCAGCGCCTTCATGAGTGGATCAATTTCCCAAATAGTTGATTGAAACTTTAAAACATGTAGGCCTAAACTTAATTTTGGAAATTCACTCAACTCACGTCTGCGGTTCAGCTGCGTGGTCGAATTATTTTTTAATTGATATCCCAAATAAACTATTTGAGGTTTCTTTAAATGATATTCATGGAGTCCTAATGTTCGGTTTTCAGAACTTAAATGGTGCACGCTAACATCCCAACATCAAAATTTAAGGAAATATACAAAATAAATAGTTTTAATATAAAATAAATCGAAATGTAGACTTGTGCTATGTTAAATTGGTTAGAAATAACTGTTGTTTACAATATTGCCATTACGTACACGTTATTTCATTTTAAAAACTGTTGCGTAGGTGGGAGAGTCTCGCGTGTGAATTGCATATCTGTCAAATGTTATTAGTCTTAACTCGTCAGTTATTGTTATTGTGAGATGGTATTATAATGTTGTGATTTCTTTTGTTATACTTATAAAAAAAAATGAAGCGTTCACGAAAACCAATTAGTGAAAATTCAGTTGAATATTAATAAAAGGTAGTTTTTTCTTTTTCTTTTGGGATAGAGGAGTACCAAGCTTCCTCACCACTGCGACCCACATAGATCTATTGTGGTATACTTTCCCTTTCTAGTGATCATCCCAGATCCCTTTCAGGTCTCTTACAAAACCAATAAGGGTCCCGGGTTCAACACCACGGACCTCTTCCGGGCTAACAAAAGCATTTCCAAGAGCCGTAAATCTTCTCCGTGCAAGAGCCTTGCACTCGCACAGTAGGTGTTGAGCCGATTCAGTTCCAAGGGTAAAGAATCGACAAGAGTCTTCCGAGACCAGCCCAATTTTTTTGAGGTGGTACTTGGCCGGGCAGTGACCCGTGAGGATTCCCACAATCCGTTGAAGATTGTTCCTACCCATTAATAAAAGCTTCTGTGCTTTTGACTGAGAGAGACAGATAAACATTTTTGCTTGCCTAAGCCCAGGAGCATCGTTCCAATGCGAGGACCAAATCTTCTCCGTCCAGACTTCAACAACATTTCTCAGATGGCTTTTAGGCCTCCCACAGAAAGGTTCTGGACCAATGAAGGGCTTTTTAGCTCCTATTCTAGCAAGTCGATCTGCTGCCTCATTGCCCTTGAAAGAACATAGTGAAAGATGATATTTTTTAAAGCATACTTGTCCGGTTTCAATACATAATGTATTTTTCCAGGGCCTAATTACAAATAATCTATTTTAAAAATCTTGCAAAATTGGTTCATAAAAAGCATAGATAATATTTTTTTTGTGAAGTACTGCTTCTTAAGCAAAACAGTGCTGGGATATGAAACATATAGCCGGGGTATTTGTGATATACACCTCCAAAAATAACCAGGATTGAAACGGTTAATAAAATAATGAGTTGAAATAATATTTAAGAAGAAGTTTATTACATTGTGAAGAGTTAAAAATTTTATTGTGGTCAATAATTTTAGAAATATTTCACAAGGGCAGCACTTTTAATATTTGTAATATAGTACGACATCGATTTACCTAGCCTCGGCTAACCGAGTTACGGTTTAACCGAGGTACACACCGAGGTAAAAGAAAAAGCCACCTAATCAATTCTAAACTGACTCGCTATGCTAATTCTAAACTCATGTAGCTATTGGCGGACGTGACTATTGGCCAGGTCACTGAACTCTGGCCAGTTTGGTGTAGACACTGTCTTGTCACAGCCACCCAGAAGTAGCGGCAACTAATAGATCGAATGTCATCAAACAGAAGAATTTGATGAAGGACTAGTTTTCCCCACCAATCTTTTACTACAGTACAATATGTGAGTTTTCTTTGATACAATATTAGTTTCGTATCACCTTGTGGTTTTTGTAAATCTGAGTGCATAATTTTGTATTCTTTTCCGTATTTCTTTGTACAGCACTGTGTTTGTAGTAATTATAAAGTAAATTCACACTGTAGGCCTATTTTGTACTGTACCTTTTTTACCTCAGTTATCTCTTAACATGTGATGTTAGGCTGTTACAAACAACTTGCCAAGTACTGTACATTTTTTCCAAAAAATCTGTATTATCCAAGTGTTTGGCTGGTTAATCGAGGTCCTATAATGTAAGGTTTACTTGTTAGTACAGTAGAACCTCGATTATCCAAGGTAATTTAAACCAGGCAGACCTCGGATAATACGGTAGGCAGTGATAAAACCATTGAGGTGCGAGTTTCCGCGACATTTACGTCGTTATGGGCTGATTTGGAGCCATACTTACTTCAAAATCAATTTTATTTGGCTTTAAATAATGTAGTTTTAAATAAGCAAATAAAGTTTGATAATGCACTCAAATGAAAGAAATTGGATACTGTAAGCTGCTGTAATAAAAACCACAAAAATAATGCCTCTGAAGTTTTTTTATGCTCTCTTTTTTCATTGATTTTCTAGCCTTTTCTTTATTTGAATACCGTTGAGATACCCACTTTTCAATTTCCGATCTATTTCATTTCCAATCCCCGACTGCCACTTCCCCCAACACCTAAATCACTTTCCAATTTTCTTATTGAATCACCTCCTTCTAATCATTTAATTGCTTCCCATTTTTCATTTAAATATAAAACAACACGCTTTCGCTTTCCACTCCATAATGACTCTCATTCACAAAGTTTAACACCGACACAGACTAAAAACAAAAGAACAAAATACAGAAGCAGGGGGAAGAAACAACTAGTGGGAAAGGATGGTGAGTCCTAATTATGATGACGTGAGGAGAAGAGTGTAAGCAGACCACTTCGTCATTCACTATACTACCTATTCGCTAAAGGTCGCTGTAGCTGTACTAATGCGTTGGGCAAGGAGCGGGACTGTTTTCAGGATGTAGAAGGCAAACAACTGTTCTGTTTTCTTTCTGTTCAATCTAACACAAACATTTTTATTATAAATTCACTTATTGAGAAATCCTTTCAAGTTATGAATTCTTTATCGAAATCAATTCAGTTTACTTACATTTGTTTGTAAGTTAACCCAATTAATTTTGTCAAAAGATTTTTTTTTAAATTCGCCTCGGTTAATACGGAAATTTGGATAACCGAGGTTCTACTTTATATATTACTTGGGGAAACCCCTGCGTGCTCCGCATTCCAAGCCCGTTGGACCCTTGTATATGCATAATCATATTATGTTTTCTTTATAATAAAGGTGTAGGATTAATAATAACCCCAAAGCTAAGATGGTAAATAATGTTAAATGTTCAAATCAAATTATTTCATATATTTTATAACAGCAGTTATAAGACAGTTTAAGAGAACCAGCAAGGCTCAGGTCTACACTTTAATAAAAAACGTAACCTAAAAGTTAGAAATACAAATAATTGCTTCAAAGTTTGAAATCAGCTGTTAATGGAAATATTGGAGCAAACAGCTGTTTCGTCTGTTATTTTATTCAATTGGTTGCTATGGTAATAAATGTAAATACATGTGTTTGTTCATCAGTCTAGGCCTAACTTAATATTTTGTCCGACTTAATTTACAAATATTTAAATAAAACATATTTTTATCAAAATGAATTAATTATAGCCTATGTTACTCAGGGATAGTGTAGCTTTTTATTTGTAAAACTATTTTTTCAATCGGTTTAGTAGTTCCAGAGATTACCCCCTACATACAAACAAACAAACAAGTTTTACCTCTTTATAATATTTATTAGTATAGATTTATTATCATAGGCACTCCTAATTCCAAATTCCATTTATGGTAGAAATTTGTTGAACGGCAAGAGAAAAGTATAAAATACAACATTATTAATTTAGATGTAAATCATTTACTCTTTGCAAATCATCATGCCACAGCTTCTTGTAAAAGAGCAGCATCTCTTTTAAATTGTGAAACTGTGAGTTTTTGATTCTCCATAACAAAGTAGTTATTTAGTTAGTTGCTTTGTAACATATTAGTAAACTTCTTGATTTCAACAAGTGTAATAATTTGTATGTTATTTAGAAACATGGATTTGAATTCACGCAACGTTTTAAGAAAACTGATAGCGCTTGCTCTAGTTTCCCTCATCCGAGTGATTTACCTCTTAAAAAACCATTAAAGCGCTATTGTTATAATACAAGGGTTGTTTTTTGAGTAAGAATTGATTGCTCGTGTTCGCACAGGTTGCCAGGTTCAAGGCCAGACACTCTCAGCTGGCCCTCCACTACTCTGCCAATATGTTTGAACTCTGTCTGTGTGGCGTACGCTTCATTATTTGCTGCAATGTTGATTAATAATCCTGCCAACTGTAAAGTATGTTCTGTTATTCGGTTTCTAAACATAAAAAATGTCAATTCTTCTGAATTTTTTTTATTTTTTTTATTCACATAATGTTACAACTGAGCTTGGCTCATTTAGCAACTTCTAATCCATTATTGAAATTTATTGACAATTTATTACTGTTTATGGTGAAGGTGTAATGAATGATGGAAAATATGGATAAAATGATGCAGACTATTCAATGAAGGAAAGAGAAATCCTTGATGAGGATCGATCTGGACGGCCTCTGTCATCAGTGAAGACTTGACACGAAAATCCTGTCTAAAATTGTGTTGCTAAGCTGGTTATCTGAATCAGCTGTTTTATCTGTTATTGTATGCAGTTTTTTGCTATGGAAATTAATATAAAAATGTATTTTTGTATGGCTTTACATTTTGCATACACACTTGATTTTTCCATGCAAACACTTCGAACAATTAAATAAAATCACATTCGTGCCTGTATGAACACATTCATACTTTACCTTCCCTGCACGAAAAAATATTTCTAAAAAAAATACTCAGCGTTGTTCCATTCCTTTCAAATTGAATTATCACTCATCTTTATTTATTTTACCATTTAATAGTTGGATTGTTTACTTCTAAGAAATTTGATATCCTTAGTAATAATTTATCATTAATTCCACTAAGCTTTCTCTTTGCCCTTTTCCTCGTAGCATTAAGGTACAAATTAAGATTTTGTATGCAAATAAATTCCAATAAGTTTTTGTTAATACAAGTTGAATTTAGTTAATTTACAAAGGCAATTTTGGTTCAATATTGACCACTGGAGATACTAGTCCACCTAACTTCTTTTCTAAATAAAGTTTTGAATCTATTGTATCAAAGCATAAAATCCTAGTGAACCTCTCTCTGATATTGTAATACAGCCATACCGTTCTGATCTAAGGTTACTAAAGAATTTAAACATCAGACCTTCTTTAACACAATAAACTGCACAGGTATCCGTGGAGGCAAGCGAAGACGGCGAACTTCCGCCGGAAGAACCTCCGGTTATTTCCCGACGACAGAGTTCGGCTGGATCCATGGCCAATGCTCAGATCTCGGGCGATTTGCGTCTTCTTCCTCGACAGTTAAGCCAAACCCATTCCGAACCTGAGAATTCTACGGGAGAACCTCTGGGATCCAAACCTTCTATGGTAGAAAGATCAGTCACGTGGGCAGAACCGAGGATAAAAGTAATTCCTCCGTCTGGTTCGACCTCAAGATCTATGCTTATGGCAATGCATACGGAATATACAAGGTAAGTTGATCAAGGGTTTACTCGTAATTTTTCCAGTACAGGGAGGGGTCCGGGATAGAAATGTTCACTTCTAAATCATTTACTTTACGTATTTTTTGTGAATTTAAGGGTGCAGATATATGCAATTATATAAGAAAAGTACACATGCATATGTAACTATTTTTGTACTAGTATATAGCTCATAGCAAATTTTAGAAACACATACTATTTTAAGCAAGAACTTGGCAAAATGTCTCTTATTTTTAGTCAATAGCCTTTATCAGAAATTTAAATCCTCTGTAAAAGACTGTAAACCTAAACACATTTTATGTATATCAAGAAATGACTTTTCTTACACATAATCAATTAAGCACAAGCAAGCTTATCATTAGAACAGAACACAGACGCTTGTTAGTGAATTATTCTGACGACACTCTAACGTTACAAATTTAAACAACACCGTAATGTCAACATCACAGCGACCAGCCACTTTTTAGGTCTTGACAGTTTGTGAGAGGTGTATGTACCGGACGCATTGCACTGAGTACAGTCAACGTAAACAGATTAACTGCAAAATCGCCGTGCGGCCGGTGGTCAGGTACCCCTACGTTTAAATATTTTCCTCTTTTGGGGCGCCTTTTGACCTTGCATTTGTGACGGCATTTGTCAGTGTGCAGGCATTGTTTGAATGTATTCTGTGTTGTGCTCTCATTTGGGATATTTATTTTTTAATTAATATTGAAATTAAATTAGTTATTCGATAAATATTAATCATTAAATGTGATCTAAATTATATCATGTTTGGTCTTATTTTTATTACAATAATCTCCTGCCAAAAAAGTTAATAATATAAAAGTTCAAGCAGTGCTGATTTTTAAACTTTTCGACTTTGAATCATTGGTATCATTCACAGCGTTCGTCAAACATCAAAGGCGTGCCGAGACGCTTGCATAAGGGTGTCTGGTGCTTCCAAGTTGTCCCATTTCGATTCCGAGCTGAGGGACAATGTGGGATACTATACTGTAGTTGGCTCGCATAGTCACAACGCACTGTAGTGTGGGAATAGTTTTAGGTTTTTCGATTGGCGGACGTAAAATTTTGAACCGAGTGTTGAGTGAGTGTGATTGAGGGAACCAGTAAACCCCTGAAGTTGATATATCTTCAAGTTGGCTTACAAATATTAACACAAGTATATTTTCTTTTAGCAGTAGGGTCTTATATTTGATTCTGTCTATTTATTCTTTCTCATTCTTTTTTCATTATTTCTGAACCTATTAAAAGGGGAACTTCCCTGGAGTCCAGATCAAGAATATATGCATTCATATTACTACTTACAACAAAAAAAACAAAACAAATATATATGTTATGCTTAAAAGGAAAAAATTTCCAATAACACGTTGTAATCTCTTATGAGTTATGGATGCGTTATTCTTGTTATAGATGTTTTAAAAATACATAGAACGTGTTGGAACTAACTCAAAAAGACCACAATACGAAATTCACTTCTTTTCTCTCATTTTGTGAAAAGCTGTAACACGTTCTGAACGTTGGTTGATGCAATCACAATTCGTTGGACATCAGGTTATAACTTGTCAACAGGAGCATTGTGCTCGTAATGAATTTAAAATTTCAGAGAGTAACTGTATTAACTCTCAGAGTAACTTTATTCAGGCCATACCATCAACTCCTTTAACACTTTGCTCAGTATGTATATTATCATCCGGAAGTCTTCAAGTAGTGTTTATAATGTGTCACTGTAAAAAATAATGTATTGATAAAAAATGCAAACGTCGCTCAAAGTACATAAAATGTAACTCAAATGGTGATAATTCTCGTAAAAATAAATAACTCTGCAACATTCTAGATAATTTTATTTGTTTTAATAATTGTATTACCAAACTTATATAAGACTAGCAAATTAACCGACCACTGTAACCAGCGTAGTGTGTTCCATTAAAAAAAGAAAGAAAACACATTGAAATTAGAGCTTAGCATTCATTTTAAAAATAAATCAACATCTGCTTAGCATCTGCTAAAATAATTAATTTATTAAAACAAAATAAATTTTACTTTATGGAAAATAGTTGGGCCTACAACAATATGTTAATAATAGAATTAGATTGTTAGTATTGTTTATTAGTTTCTCTAAATACGTACGCCAAGACCTGTATGACCATTCAGAGGACAGAAGAAAGCTTTTTGAAAGCAATAAACTGACTTATATGTTACTATTAACAATTATTAACCCAACTTATAACATCACAGTAAAATGTTATACAAACAATTTGCTTTCCATTTAGTCCAGTAAAGAGAATCGTTATTAAAAAAAAACATGGTGTTCAAGCCATGCTGGAATTTGGGAATATAGAAGCAACAGTTCGTACCAAAGATACTTTAAATGGTGCAAATATTTTTTTGAATGTTGCAAGCTGAATATCGAGTGCTCAGCGACCACATTTGATCGTTTCAAAAAATAATAGTGAAGGATGGGATTTTACAAAGGCCCCTTTAATCCAAGACCCCAGAATCCATTTGACCATAGTGATATGCATCACTATATTGGTGGAGAAAGCCATCAATTCTTGTCTTGGAGTAAAGGCAAGTTTGTATAATCCCACCCTGCACTATTATTTTCAGAAATTATTAATATTTGTCCTGCCCAGTACTCAATATTTAGCTTACAACAATTTGAGTAGATATTAGCACCATTTAAAGAATCTTTTGTATGCACTGCTGCATCCATATTAGCATAATTCCTTTAGTGGTTCAACGCCTTGTGTTTTGAATATAACTATTCTCTTTATTGGACCATTCGGTGAGCAAATTGTGTGCGTCACATTGACTGTGGTGTTATAATACTTCGATTAATAGTGGTTAACATTAGTATATGTTGCAGTTTCCTTGCTTGCAGCGAGTTTTCTTTGAATTTCTTCAATATGCTAATAAAATGTCTTCATAATCTATTTGTTGTCTGTAGTACATCCTTGGGTGTTTATTTAAAACATTACCCATTTTACTGTTAAATTTATTGAAACAATTTTATAAAACAACAAATTTATATTAATTTGGAAAATCTTCTTGCAACAATTATCAAACATTTTGTATATAGTTTTTCTTTACATTTACAGCAATTTGACAATATAACATAAAAATAACAAGAAATTTGTAAGTTTGGAAAACGCGTCGTCTCCATTTACATCCGTCCGAGCATACACAATGGGTACATCAGGCCCAACACACCTTTTACCTACAACGAACAAAGTTACACCAACCTGTAGTCATTCACATACTGTTGGACCTCCACTGTCTCCACATTGGCAAGGTCCACTTAAAACACATTTATTTGAGTTTTAACACACAACGCAGCATGTTTGCGTTTTCTTAGATCCTCTTTAGTTCATACAAATAGTGTTCAAATCTAATAAATATATATAATACTGGAAATAATATTAGTATTATGCACTTTACCGTTGAATAGCCCGTAACTGGCAAAGATGGTGTGTTCTGAAGAGGCTTCAGAAATGTCAAAAATGCTCTAGGACGCTCCGTTTTCAAAATATTGACGATTTTTGTGAAAAAAACAATGAAAAAGCTCCAAATCATTTCAATATAATCGAAGCCGACGGAATAACGTGTTTTTTTTTTGCATTAAAAACAAATATTTTGATCTGTCACTCACTTATTTTACCCAATTTGTAGAAAACAAAATTCGATTTGGAGGGGAGAACCGTCTAAACAATTTTTCCAACAAAACCTCCAATTTATTTATAAAAGTATAGAAATTCAAGTCCGGAGCTCTTGCCAAGAAAGCCCCCGGGGCATATACACTTTACCGTCGTATAGCCGGTAAATGTCAAAGATGGTGTGTTCTAAAGAGGGATCGAGAATCATCAAAAGTGCTCGTCAAAAATGCTATAGGACGCAACGTTTTCAATATATTGAAGATTTTTGTGAAAAAATAATAAAAAAGCTCCAAATCATTGCAATATAATCGAGGCCGATGGAGTGACGTGTTTTTTGCATCATCCGTCACTCACTTATTTTACCCAATTTGTAAAAGTCAAAATTCAACTGGGGGGGGGGGGGGGGGGG
>JAGFPH010001967.1:67683-80740 GCA_018207615.1 Philaenus spumarius
TAAGCAATATTATGTATTTAATACTGTGCTGGGAATGGTTGAACTTTTTTCCAGCTTGCTTCACACTAACAATACTTCTAAAAATATTCTCTTCTGTTTACGGTTTCAACATTAAAACAACAAAACAAAATGTACCAACAGAAAATATCTTTTTTTTATTTTCTAAAATTGTTTACAAATGAATTTAGTAGTATTTAGCCTTTAGGTCAATTATGTCATATTTTTCTAGCAATTATGTAGCAAATAGTACACCAATGTCTTTGAAAAAGTATAAAATCTTTTACAATAAATATGCTTATGGAACTATTTATGTTATGGTTGTATTAATTGGTAACATATATTTTTACTATAGATATCCTTTTCTAGGTTACCACACAAATGAAATTTATTTTATTTTATTATGAAAATATTTATTTATTTTTCTATCCATAAAACATAGTAACTCAGTTTTTATTCATTCTTATTTGGAACTTTTTTTTTTGTATTTGATTTGTTGTCAGCAATGGTGTAGGCATAATCTCAAATTTTCAACCAAGCTGGGAGAAATAGCTGCACAATATGTCAGCACAAAAATAGTTGAATACTGATTTTATGCACAGCCTCCAGATTTTATAAAACTGATATTTATTTAGGTTATTAACAATTAATTCATTATGAAATGTTAATTCATGTTGTATTTTGTAGTCAGTGTTATATTTATAACTCCTTTTGGTAGTTATTAGCGAATTTCGATAGTAAAGAAGAGCTATTTCAGTGACCCTTATGGTAAGACCTAAGACAGTGGCGGCTTGCCCATAAGGGCTCTCGGACGCCGCCCCTCCAAAAGATTTGAAAAAGAAAAAAATTAAATACCCATTCAATTATAATTATACATCTAATTAACCAATGTGTTTTTTTCAATCACATACATCGAAAATGTAGGAAAAAACACGCAAAAATACCGCGAGAAGTTTGTATTTGTAGCCGTGGGTCGCTGGCCAGAACGTCCCAATCCATTACCATCCAGTTATATGAAGAGTGGTAGTGGTGGGGGCTGCTGGTGCTATGACGCGTCTTAGCTTGTGCCTTATGAAAGGCTTGGGACGGCGTCCGAGCATGCGCAGAGCGATGTATCTAGTGAGTCGGAAAGAAGGATGGACTTCTGTTACAAGCAATATAACTAAAGGTGTGTAAGTAGAGTATTTCAGATTTTTACATATAAGTATTTCAGAAACATATGGCATCACAAATTTAATACCTAGATTGCCTTAAAAACTCACTAAAATACACAAAATGTACAAACACCCCAGTGGTGTGTGCCCCCCCAACATTTTACTTACGAGCCGCCACTGACCTAAGATCGGGAGTAGTAAATGAGCACTGATCACGTTTTGGGGTGTCATTAAAAATGGGGTGTTTTTTGACCGGTAGTAACTATTTTTTAAGATTTTTCATACTATAATGAATCTTTTTTAGGGTTTTATCTAAAAAAAAGTTTTAAATAAGCACATTTTGTGTTTTTACATGACCTTATAGCTTGCTTGGTTCTCCCAAAAATCTATGAAAACGTAAAATACCATAAAAGAACCCTGTACACATTTGCGATTTTACCGTGAGGGCACATCTTCTGATCCAAGGCCGATGGCCGAATTTTCGCTGACTCTGACCAAAGCGAAGCAGTCCATAACCCGAAGCCACAAAGTCAAGGTGCAAACTCGCAAAGCCCGTTTTTCCGCTGCAATAGAAACGAAGCAGCATATGAGTCGAAGTTGTAGGCTTAGATGCAAACAAATTCTACTAGGCTACCGGTACTATATTTCCTTACACACAGGCAACTATTCAGCGCCTTTGTGATTAGACCAATTTTCCAAATTGTTGGTTGAAACCCTAAAACATATAAATTTAATTTTGGAAATTCGCTAAATTTATGTCAGTATTTCAGCTGCGTGATCGAATTATTTTATAATAGCAGCCTAAACCTCTTGGCTTGAATACTTGTATTGATTTGCTCCACTAGGCTGAGATCCATTCTATCCTGATGTGAGAGAGGCCTATCAATTAAAATATACAGGGATTGGAATCAAGGTAATTAACAAAGTACAGTTAGTAAAACATTATTAAGTATACAAAAATTTAAATTAAGTACCGCCGGTTTAAAAATTTGTTTATAACTTAATTTTGAGGTTATATTTTCACCATTGCTCATAATGAAGGATCTGCATGAAAAATGTGTAAGATCTGGCAATATTTTTAACATTTTGAAAAACAAAATTACTCATTTGTTTTATAAAAAATCGCATAGGCTCTAATAAATAGCAACGAAAAAATATTTTTAATGGTTTTATCTTAGAAATACATTGCATACAATTTTAACTTGCTTCTATGTTATGAGTGTGTAGCCTATTTTGTATGGAAATTAAAATATTCTTTCACTTTGCTCTTTTACAATAAATTTAAGTTTTTTTTTTTTTTGTAAAATGCATTCCTAAATTGCATTTTTACCCTTCATGTAAATGAAACCCCTATCATTCTCCATATATATTAATAAATCGAAAAGAGAGAAATTAATTATTATAGGCCTATTCCTATTAGAATTAAATTAATCAAAACCCATACATATCCACGTAAATCCTTCTATTATTACATATCAAGTTAAAAATGTTATTTTTTACATGTAAATAATTTGTATATGTTATCATCAAATAAATATGATCAAACCCAATTGAACTGTAATTTATAAATCTTTTAATGTTTATACATCTGTTAAGGGCCTAATATGAATAGGAATGAAGAATGAAAACCTTCTGCAATTTAAAATGTTAATACATTTTTTTGTATGGCTATATTTTTTCATTTTAAATATACTTTTAAAGGCCAATGTTGTAGAATGACCATATAAAATGAGAAATATATTTGTATTTTATATTGTACTGTTTATATGATTTTCATTTGTTTACAATTTAAATATTCATTATATAGGTTGTTAGAATGAATGTTTAAATCAGGTGGATCAAAAAACTTGGGATATACAATATGTAATTAGGAGCAAAGCTTGTATATACAGTAAAACCTGCCTTAAACGAAACATGATCATTCCAGTTTCTGTTTTACAAAGGTATTTTATTTAAAGAAAAACATATACATTATGTAATAACAGTCGATTATAAGTATTGTATAATTGCTTTGTTTCTCATAGCCAAATAAAATCAATAGGCTTCATAAAAACTAGGTAAATTGGATATTTCTTTTCAAGCATTTTTTTTAAACGCAGTGTCATGATGTTTTAACAAAGAACCAGTGATGTTTTTTGCATCCTGCATTCCAGTACATTTTAAAGAGCCTCAAATTCTTTGTCATCCTTGCCTGTTCTTCGTTCTATTTTCGAGGGCAATATCGGATGCACATTTGAATGCCTGCTTTCAATGTGGCAAATCAAAATGTACAATGCCTTTAGATTGAAGAGGTAGCCTCTCCCTTGTACGCAAATATCTAAAAATTCTCTTAAATTGTTTACTTCAATTTTATTCAGTGATAAGTACTGCACTTGTGGATACAAACTTGTACATCAGGCACGTGGCACAAAACTGAGAATACTGTAGATTTTTTAGCAAACGTGTTAAAAGCAATAACTGAATTGAGGCCTAGTTGGCCTCAAGTTTATTTTAAATGTGGGAAATATTATTTTCTGTATATGTTGTGACAAAAATTACTGGCCTAATCATGGAGGCGGTGATGATTCCTAGAAACTACCCCGTGAGCGTGTGTACCCTCTTGCTTAATAAATAATGGTGTATTTTGTAAATGAAATCAAATTGATAGAATTTTGTAACGTAATAACTTGCTTTGATCAGGTTATTTGTGTAAGTGGCCAGTTTTTAAAGTGTTATTTTACATAGGAAATAATTTTATTCCGGAATTTATTTCCCATTTCCCAGGTTTCTGTTTTATAGGAGTTGTTTAATACAGGTTTTACTCTACTTACATTTAAGTGCTATAACATAACCTGAGTACCTGTTACAGGTATCTGTAAACAATTTGTTAAGTACCTATATAGAGTTACCTGTCACAGTGAATTAATTTACTTTAGATATTAACAACAAATATGTCATTATCACATGCAAACTTGTAGTACATTCACTGCAAAACATTCATATGCTATTTGGAAATGTAAAACATAAATTTTTGCTTTCAATATTTATAGATATCTTGAATACAATTTTGTTTACCCTTTTAGGAGCAAGCAATTTTTTCTAAATTTTTCACGGCAGGTAAATTTTTTTAGATTTTCAGCATGCTTGATAGTGCTTTTACTGAGGAAAAAAGACCAAGTCTGTAATGAGGGCGGGACTTATTGAATTTAAGTTTTAAAATAATTAAACTACTTAGAAACAAAAGATATCACAGAAAGATTTTTGTTTTTTAGCTGTAGAAGATGTATTTGACTGTTAAAAGTAATCGGTAAAATCGACTTCTTAATTAACAAAAAATAAATGTGTGCGGTCGTGGGACCCCCGTGAGGAACGCAGTTCATCACGCATTTTCTTCAATTCTTTTACCAGCCTTAACGGCAACATACACACATAATTTTAATCTTTCAATTGCTGTTTATTATTAGATTGTTTTTTATACATATAGGCTTATTTACTGTTTCCATATGTTTAATGTTTTAATAATAAAGGTGTAGAATTAATTATAACATCAAAGCTAAGATGGTAAACACAGTTAAATGTCCATTCTTTGTAAATATATTCAATAACATAAAATGTTCGTTCATCAGTCTAGGCCTAACCTAAAATTATTGTGTTTATGTTTCATTTATTTTTACCTGTCATAATAACAGCAATATACATACACTAATTTTAGGTTAGGCCTAGATTTATGAACGAACATTTTATATTTATTGTATGTATTTCAGCGTTTAACGATAATATCTGAACTACCCCGGCGGAACCGATCGTCTATTAGTTTAAACTGATGAACCAAAACATGTTTCTTGAATGTATTTACATTCATTGCCGTAGCAACCAATTAAAAATCTATTAAGTTCATAAACTTTGCTCCAACTTAAATCCTTTCACAAATTTTATCTACTAAAAATAATTTATGCATGGTAAATTTATTATATTTTTTTTGCGATATACATTTTACTCTAGTGGTACACCTTTCCTTCATGGCAGGCAGGCAATCCGTCAACCGCCAAGTTTTCACTTCTGTACAGGTGGGGGATAAATCAACAACTTGATCCTAAAAGGTTAAAAATCATCATACATGGTTGTTCCATTTTAATTCAGCAACGTAAAAAAAAATAATAATTAACTGTTTGTTCGAGCAGAAAATAAATAAATTATGGTTGTCATACAATACCCAAACGATGTAGATGTGTATGAGTGTTTTCATGTGTGGTGTAAATGTACAGATAAAACAATTAGACCTAATGTTTCCAAATGTAAATAAATAGTATGTATTTAAGCAATCATGTAAATAAATAAGGTACAATAAAAGAGAGCACTAGATCATTGGTGATAAAATTTAGTGTGGGCCTATCATAATGTTTAAGGACATCCGTATTTGTTTATAAGGTTTATAATTCCCTTTTGTAATTTAACATGAAAAATATTTCATGATTTTACACAATAGAAGTTTTCTTTTCATTTTTAAATGTTAAATAATTTCTTTAAAAGCACAAATATTGTTACCTAATAAAATGCTAAACATTTTCATAGTTATATGCTGTATTGAGAAATATACAAACAATATGTCTGCATTAAAAAAAACAAAATGAAAGTCTAAAACTATTTCAGTTGAAACCTTTACTAAAAAATAAATTAGCAACTTCTTTAAAACTCAAATAAATAACCGTGATAAATGTTATGAAGAATTGTTGACTTATTTAAGTGGTAAAAGTAGAATAAGCATGTATAAAAACTCATCAATTGAGATAATAATTCCTTGGAACAACATTCCCTAAGAATCTATAGGCCTCTAGTTTATCAACCATAGCTAAGCTAATTTCATAATAATCTGCAACTTTTAGAACACACAATAATGGCACTTTTTTCTAAAACAAATTAAAATTAGTTTTGAAGTACTTTTGGATTTTGAAATATAAACCCTTGAATTTCTATGCTGGCACACAAAAAAAATCAATCACACTAGCCCTATTGGATTTGTTTTCTACTTTTTGTGGGAGAGATATAGTTTACTATGGAAAAAGTTATCTTTTATGCCTCTTTTTCCAAAATTGTTTACTCCATTATTGTAGTTAGTAAAAATTATTTGTGATAAAAATGTTGTTTTTAGGTGTACCCTACAGAACCTGTGTTTATTCTTAACATTAATTTAAAATATCAGAAATGTATTTATAATATTTAGCCTAAGGGGTTAGTAATTTATTTGTAAATTACCACCACAATTTCAAGGCTAATTCTTTTTACCAAATTTGATCTTCACAGTTATATTTTTACCAATGTGTAATTGTTTGAGAATAATAACACTTATTCTCACATACACAATTTTAGTAATCAAACATGTTTTGACAACAAAATCGTCATCCTCAGTGACATATGAGCTATTACTAACAAATAAGCACAATTTCTATGTGGCCAATTAATACCTCGTAACTTAATGAGTAGAGATTTCTACTTTTCACCACATTTATGAATAGTGGGGGACCATTTTCATAAGTGTTACTTTTAATTGACTTTATTTCAACATTATAATCTTGTAACTCCATATTACTGTTTAAAAAATATACATATCTTTGTTTTTATGTTCTAACTGTATCTATTTCATGTCAAAACTTACAATTTATTTAATTTTGTTACTATAGTTGTTAGAATTAGGCTAATATCACTGGGGTCCACAAGTTACCACTATGTAACGAATAAAAGATCTATATATTTATTATGTACATAAGTAAGTGTGCGGTGATTTGTAATTATTTCAGTTACTCGATCATAACATGATAAGTGATGGAAGTTTAAATTATTTGGATATTTTCTACAATACAAAGCTTTTAACATGTTTACAAAATTTGTTCACAACTAATGTTCAAACAGATGTTTGTTTTAATGCATAGTTGAGCTTTTTTTCTTTATGTTAACAACTTTCTTTTCTTGATTGCAATCATAGGATGGTTTTGAGGATTTGAAAAAAATATTTTCATTTATTAAGGGACAATACACAGTAATTTAGACAATCCAAATTGCTTTAAAATAATTTCTATAAACTAAAATATCAAAATTTGTTCAAACCTTCCTTCCCTAGAGGTATTTTATACCCTCAGTTCTCTAACCCCTATAGTTGAGTCTATGCTCGCATCAATATTGGTGAAATGTTCAACCAATTCTGTTACAAAGTAAATGTGTGTGGTCTTGGGACCCCTGTCAGGAACAAAGTGCATCACGCCTTTTCTTCAATTCTTTTACTAGCCTGAACGGCAGCATACACACAAAATTTTAATCTTTTAATTGCTGTTTATTATTAGATTGTTTTTTAAACAAATATTTGCTGTTGCCATATGTTTAATGTTATTATAATAAAGGTGTAGAATTAATTATAACATCAAAGCTAAGATGGTAAACACAGTTAAATGCCCATTCATTGTAAATACATTCAATAAACATAAAATGTTCTTTCATCAGTCTAGGACTAACCTAAAATTATTCTGTGTATGTTTAATTTATTTTACCTGTCTTAATGGCAACATACATACAATAATTTTAAGTTAGACCTAGGCTTAAAATTACTTTCGAGGCCTAACCTAAAATTATTGTGTCTATGTTGCCGTTAAGGCAGGTACAATAAATTAAATATACACCCAATAATTTTAGGTTATGCCTAGACTGATGAATGAACATTTTATGTTTATCGAATCTATTTCAGCGCTTGGCAATAATATCTGAACTATGTTGGACGGAACCGATTGTCTCTTAATTTAAATTGAAAACACATGTTTCTTGAATGTATTTCCATTCATTGCCATAGTAACCAATTTAGAAACACTTTTTCGTTACTCGTGTTATATTTGTCATTGCCAAAGCAACCAATTAATAACACTTTTTTTTACATTTCCTATTTGATAACTCCAACCGCAACCCGCGTTAAGGAACCTCGTTCCAAAAACTCCTTTAAACCAACCTGTATTGTATCTCTCCCTGTATACTACATGTTGCTCAGTCTTAATGAAAACAACAGTTCCTTTAATTTTCTTCCAACAGAGTAATGAACTGGTTCTTGATTTCTTGGTAGAGCACTGAATTTATTGTTTAAAACAATCTGTTTTACCATACTTCAATCTATTGACTGCAAGAGTTTTTCATAGTTCACATGCATGCTCCAGTGACAACTATTTTTGCTGTTGACATAGTCACTCAAATGAAAATCATTGTTCCATTTGTATAAAATTTTTGTCTAAAACTGTAAGACTTTCTCTGGTGAATTCTTGAAGCCAGTGTCAGTGGTGGAGTCAGTTGAATTACTAAAAAGAAATATGTATTGTTGTCAATAAAATCCTATTTGATTATTTTTAGAAAGTATCCATATAATTTAAATATCTTTTTCCTACGGCTACTTAATAAAGTGTGTTTTTGCACACTCACAGCAGTGCACAAAATAAAACTACATGTGTTCAGCACAATTTATACCTCTTTGTTTTATTTTTAACACCCCAGCTGTTCACTTTGCACCCTAGGGTTTTGAAAATGTTGATTGTTATGGAAATAACCTCTGTGAAACAGATCTTTTTAAAAACTAAAACACTAATTTAAAATGTAGCTGTAGGAAAAACGTTGTGTATTACGGGTGCAAAGTTTGCTTTGTCCCCCCCAATAAACTTTAACGCTGGAGGCATCAAATTTTGTGCTACTATTGATTCAAAGCAGATTTAGTTATGCAAAATATGTAAATACAAATTTGTTTGGTACATTTCGTATTAGAATCAAGTTTTAATGCCAAACATCTACGTGCTGAACATTTCTAACAAATTAAATACCGGTACTTAAAAAATAAACAATTAAAATTTCTAGAAACAAAATGTTAAATATTTTATAGATATAGGTCTATTTAAAAAAGAATTTTGTTAATAGCTAGAAATACCTAATTTGTTAGGGCAGCAGAATTTCTATAATCTGAAACAATTGGGTCCAAAGATGGTTCAGATTTCCAAATCATTTGGATTATCATAGTTTATAAATGTTGCTAGTAACACAAATAAAATACAATAAATAATGGTATATTAAGTGTACAAATAAATTTGTTGTATTAATTGTATAAGGTCTAGAAATAATAACAGGCCTACAAAATAAATTTCACCAAATAACAAAGTGAATGTGTTTTATTTAACACATTAGAACATGGTATATTCAAATACTGTACATTATAAAGACTTTCAAGTGGATAAATATTATGAATTCGGAATATCAAGGTTCGGCAGGGGTTATTTGATACAGTTCAAAGTGTGTTTTCATTAATTATTATTTATCTATTTGCAAAAGTCTTGCTCAATCAGATTTATAATTAAATATTATTAAAATAAAATATTTTATTTTGTAAAAATATATTGTTATTTATAAAAACTAAACAGCTCGATCACAAGTTTATGTATTGGAATAATAGTTACAACATATCTCATTCAATTTAAGTTTTAACAAATAATATTTACTGCCCATTCTGGGATGAAAAATGAATGTTATTTTTTTTAGCTTTTTTAAACTAGGGTATAAAACTTGTACGAAAATTGTTGAATAATTTTGTTTTGCATTGCCCAAATGAATGTATTATTTTAAGGAGTTTCACAAAACTGTATAATAGAATTAGATAAAAAAAAATACCAAAATAAGATAAATCAAGATTTAGTCTTCGCCTCGAACAACATAACCTTAAACCCCTTACTTTCATAAACAAATTTTAACACGAAATTAAGGGTTAAAAATAATAAATTAGTGACACATTGGTCATATTTAGAAATGTATATTATTTATTTCTAGCCTTAAGTATAAAATGTTACAAGATTGTCAGCATTAAAATAATATTAAAAAATGTATTTTTAAAAGCATAAAAGACTGGGCTGTAAACTTGTTTTAAACCCATATTTATGATAGGCCTACACTAAGACATTAAGTTACGATTAGTTATAAAATAATGAGTTGACGAGGCCACAAGTAAATGTTGGTTATTAGACAATATTTTTTTGCAAAAAAGTCTTTCTTTATAATGGATACGTGTTGCTGTTTATGTACATTATACGTTAAGTGTTTATACAAGAAATAATTTAACCCAAAGTAGAAGTCGAATGTAACCGTTTACCGTCTAGTCCCGATTTAACAACTTTGATAAATTGGTTAAAGATCTCATCGCAGTGCTATACGAATAATTTCAACTATACCTTCAATCAACTATTTTGTCAGCTCCTGTATAAATCAAATCTAATTCTTTTCGAATAAAGTTCGACCGGTGAGAATTTAGAAAATGTTGATTGCGTTTTATGTTTGAAAAAGAAGTTCAATTTGTCTATCAAACTGTTACAAATTATAATCTTGCTCTTTGCAGATCTTTAAAATGTAGTTGAGTTTATTTTGTTTAGTTGTGAGGAATCATTTTAATACATTAAAGTCCCGCTATTCCGAAAACTCATCTATTCCGAACATACACAGAGCCTAAAAGCTTGAGGATAACGCATGAAACCAAATTGTAATAAAAGCTGGTTACTTACAGTTGTGTACATGTCCGCTCCATTTATACAATTCAGTAGACTCATTTTTAATCACTGTTAAATACAAAAAATAATTCATTTACTCACACTTAAGTGTAGGTTTACACCATCCTTTTTGCCTTTCCTTTGCGTTGCGTTTTCATTAACGGAAATTGACAACACATTAATCCCATTGGAATTGTCCGGTTTTGTTCCTTCACGTTTTCCATCCGTTTTACGAGAAGGAAGCTACCGTGACAAGCTTCCGGTGAAAAGGACACAGAATCCTTCAAAAAGAATTAGATTAGATACAACAGCTAGGCACTAGTAGTGTTGTTGCCACCTGCCGGTTGCATTCATCCGTTTTTGCTATCTCGAAAGAATTTTATTTTTGTCTCGACCTTTTTTCAAGACGATGCGGTACTAAGGGACAGACTTCGGGATAGCTCGAACAACCTATCCTTTTCCTTCCAGTTTTAGAAGAAAACGGAATCGTAACGCAACGGAAGGAAAAAACGGATAACTACACTAAGAAGTAATGTCAGTGATTTTTTTATGACAAAGAGCACTGAATCGACTTGAGGATGCAATGTGCTGCCATCGCCGCATGAACATAACATCATTTGGTGTTAATGAAACGTGTAGATCGACGCAGCGTAAGGCGAAATCAAGAACATTTGCCGCATCTGCTGTATACCGTGTCAAGAAAGTATGCCTTAACGTTGAGAATACGTTGATATTATTCATGAAATACGCCTATTCTGAATTCCTGCTAAACCGCATAATGTTCGGTTCCAATTAGTTCGGAATAGCGGGATTCTACTGTAAACAGATTCTTGTTTAAAATATCCTCACATCTATGGAAAATTCAGATTAAATTGTAATACTTGTTATACAAGTTCCTTTATTTAATTATACAAACTATACAGTTTTGAATGTATTTCTAACAAATGGTAAGGCAAACAGAAAGGTATGTAATAGACTATTTGAATGTAAACAATTTATAGCTAGTTTTTTTATAAACTGGAGTTTAGGAACAAAATGTTTATGATTAAAAGATGTCATATTGGAGATTTGCAAAATTTATGTTCACACGCTTTTCTAAAGTAACATTTTTATAAAACGCTTCATATTATTTAACTCGTTTCATGAGGTTTACAACTTATTTATTTCTTTATCTATAATTCAGTATTTCTAATGTAAGGTAACACAGTGGCCTGGAGTGAAGTAATAAAAAATTGTTTCTACTTTAATGAAGCTTCCGTCATATCTTATCTTCTGTAGCAATACTTTTAGTGCTTAGATATTAAATTTCTATAAATCTTGTATTTGTACAATAAATTGTATTGTGAGAAATGGATGCTGACAATCAAATCTTTCTTCAATAAAGTTATGAAATTACATTGTAGTGTGTTTAATGTGAATGTCCAAAACTGTGTTCATTCTAGCAGACGTTTACCTGGAGTATGGTCTTGGAACTGACCCGTTGCAGGGGTGACAAACTGTAGAACCCTTAGACGGCCACTTGATAGCAGGAAAGTTGATGTTAATAAATCATTTAGACATTCACGGCCGGATTTACCACATGGGCAACGTGGGCACATGCCCAGGGCAGCAAATTTTTTGAGAGTTTTTTAATTTGGAAATATGCAGAAGAAGTTTTGATTATTTGTTCCATCCGGTTATTTTATTATCCAATAGTTTTTAGTTTCACTGCATTAGGGTTTTGTTATTTTAAACAAAAACTGTCATATTCTCTTAGTAAGACTGCTCATTCAAGTACAGATTTTCAGTTTTTGATGTGATGCATTGCTCCAGGCCGTATTGAGGTCTGACGGCAGTGCGTGTGCGTGCGGGCGATGTGGTGAGGGCAGGGAGTCGGCGCGGTGTGGGAGTTGCATCAGAGAGGATAGAGCTATAAAGTGGCTTTCCCTATAGGAATTATAATACTGAATGCATGCGGGGCAGTGAGGCCGCCAGTAGCGGCCAAAATTCGGCAAGACCGTTGTTCTTGAATCGCGCGAGTTATCGACACCGCTTAAACATATCACGTCATTTATACATCTAAACATCATTGAAAAATTATGAAACTTCACAGTTATAAGGACCAAACCTTGCTGAAGACAACAGTGTGCTTTATGTCCAAAACTTAACACTGTCGAATGGGTAAAACGTTTTTCTGAAACATAAATTTAAGTCAAAAACACACAAACATTACATTTTGGACATGTAAGAGAAAATTTTGTTATTTGGCCAGAGAAAAAATTTTCTGCTGAGATAAGTTGACAAAGAGTTTATTGTTTCATATCTGTAAGCCATTTTCACCTACCTTTATACTTACTTTATGATTTCCAAAATGGTTTTTCTTAAATAAACGCTATACAAATT
>JAGFPH010001967.1:80750-106626 GCA_018207615.1 Philaenus spumarius
TGTTACTCAATGTAAGCATTTTTTCAAAGCTGTATAACTCGGTGCCTATAAAAAGGAAATTGTACTTGTTGCATTACATCTAGCTAACAAATCTCCCCATAAAATTGACAAACACATAGTTTCCTATCTTTGTAGTTGCCAGATGTTTCATTTCTTGTTGCCTTTTCTTTCGCCATTTAAAATTATTTTAAGTGCTTCTAATACTTCATTACTTAATACTTCATACTTCTAATTACTTTAATGGCCAACTCGAATCATTTGGGCAACGATTTTCAGCTTACAGTTTTACTTTCAACCTTTTGGTAGAACGTTATAAAGATTATTACAAAGTTTGAAAAATCAAATTTTTTTCTGTATTTAGTGCCCCCTTACAGTGGACTTTCAGTTATTTCTTTTAATTTCATACATAGTTGTTCATAAATGTTACTTTAAAATTTGGTTAGCATTTTCGTTATTGTATGCCTCTGGTATTTTCCAATAATTTAGTGTCCTAAAGCAGCCACCGTCCCTAAAAAAGACATTTACTAATTTTTATGTTCTTTGAGCTGTCAAGTCAAAGCAATCAAGATAAATGCATTAAATAACGTTCAATTTAAAAAAAGGAGGCATCCAGGAGGCAAAATCTGTAAACTAAGACACCGCTATACCCCACACGTCCCTAGTTACAACTGAGATACTCTAAGGACAAGGGGTGTAGGGAGTGATTTACTTCATGAGGTAATCTAGCAAGCAGATTCCTTGATTTTGACTTATTACTCTTTTCTTATTTCAGTTAAAAACATCTGCGATGAATTATTTAGTGTTTTTTTCAAATTATCACGTGTTTAACGGGTTGATGAGGTTTAGTAAAATTGTCAGAGCCAAAACATTTTTCCCAATTAAAACATGTGAGTTTGGACATAGGTATTGAAAAAAACACAATTCAATTCATATTATTACAACTATATTAGAAATTTTATTTTTCTAATTAATACATTGAAAACAAACACAAAGATTGATGCAATAAAATAAATATGCAACTTTACAATAAAAATGCTTATATACATTTTATACACCTTTTAGAGATCAATTTAAGGCCATTGATTATAATATAAATTGTATTTGTTTCATACTAACTCATACTTATATTAAATATTTAGTTATAATTCACAACAACTTATTGGTACAAAAATATAATGGAAACAGATTAACAAAAATTAATTTACAAGATTTGACACACACTGCTTGAAGTTTTTGTTAAACCAGTGTGATCTGGCCTCTGCCAAAATAATACACGGTAGGATTTCCGGTTTGAATCAAACAGCAAAAAGTCAGTTTCAAGATGTCCGGAGTCATGCAGTGTTTCCAGTCGAAGGCTTATAATTTTAGTGCTAAAAGTAATAGAAGAGAAAGGTGTAAAACTCAACTTGGAAGCTGGCCTTTGTTTAATCTAAATGTTTATCAAATATATAACTACAGTGAACAAAAATTTGTATTGGCCTAGTAAATTTAAACAAAATTATTATTAAAATGTGCTGTTTATGGTCACTTTTAATTCAAGATGAATACAAAAATAGGCCAACGTGATGCTTCACCGGGTTGTATTAAAACTTTGTATCAAGGATTCTGTAAATAAAAATAACTTCAATTGCAACGTTTGTGTATTAATTCTAGTGAAATGTTATTTCTTACGTCAAGCCAAGACTGTCATTTAATAAAAATGTTTTAAATAGAGAAAAAATTTAAGCTTGAGGTTTATATAATGTCGCAAATGAGAATTGTTCTATAAAATGTAGAAGTAGAAGTAGTCGAGTAAAAGCGAGTTTCAGGAACAAGAGAGAACCAGGGTTGTAATCTCGAGACAAGTGCAAGAAATTTCAAGTACCATTTTAAAGTATTAAACGAAACATAATATTAGATATTCTGTAAGTAGGCCTACCTAACACTTTGCTCAGAGACAATGGAAAACTGTTTGAAGACATGTCAAGTCTTGTTTTTGTTGTAACTTTGATTAATCCGTTTCAATATACATAAAATAAATAAAAAATGTAATGAATGAGCTTACATAAAGGATAATACAAATTTGACTTGATGTAACCATGTTTAAGGCTGCCATTTTTTTAGGGCAGTTTGAAAGTTATATAATTATTTTTACCTGATCAACACATTTTCTCATCTGATACAAGCAAAATTGAATTCATTTAGTCACAGATAAACTTTTGCCGATTAACATTGTCATGTTTTTCTCTAAATTTCAGCCAGGCTCTCGAAATAGCCTTTAATATACTAGTGTTTTGTGAGATACGTTCTGTTCTTAAAATGTTTTGGTTTTCCCAAAGCTAAATGCAATATTCACAGCACAAAACCACAAATTTTATAATTACAGTTAGTGGAGTCCCGCTATTCCAAAAATCCGCCTATTCCGAACAGAGTTCAGAAAAAAATACAGATTTTTTAAATATAAAAACAGGAGAAATGAAAAAGACTTTTGTGAAAAAACGAATATTTATTGTTAAACAAATAAGTTAAATAGAGACAATAAGTTAAAGCCTAAGCTTGATGAAAACACCTGAAACCAAATTGGAATGAAAGCTGGTTTTGTTTCCTTCAAGTTTTCCATCCGTTTTGCGGGAAGGAAGCTACCGCAACAAGCGTCCGGTGAATCGGATACCGGGTCCTTCAGAAAGAAGGAAGGATTAGATACAGCAGCTAGGCACACCTGCCAGTTGTGTTCATCCATTTTTCTCCTCCGTTTTCGTTATCACAAAGGAATTTTACTTTTTTTTCTCAATAATGCATTACTAACAGACAGACTGCGGGATGACAAAACGGGCAGTTCAAACAACCTACGCCTTCCTTTCCGTTTTTAGAAGAAAACGGAATCGTAATGGAAGGAAAAAAACTGATGGTGTAAACCTACACTAAGGCGAGATCAAGAGCATTTGCCGCGTCTACGTTCGATATGAGTTCAGTTTGAGCGTTCATTTCCTCCGAGCCGATCAACGCTGTATAGAGCTGACACTAGCAGATGTCCCCGCACTTAATTTAGGCTTAAACAAGTCAATACGTTGATATTATTCATGAAATCCGCCTATTCTGAATTCCCGCTAAACCGAACGATGTTCGGTTCCAATTAGTTTGGAGTAGCGAGACTCTACTGTACACCTAAACAAAGTATTTTGTCAAAAATATATATTAATAACTTACTTAATGACTACCTACATTTGTAGCAAGATCCACTATTTACCTAGCAGTAACTATATAAAATATTTACATGCAGAATGAAGGCAACTTTTCTGTAATAAGCTATTGTTTTAAAATAATTCTGTTTCAAATATTTAGTGAACTGGGAAAATGATTGACAATTTATTATAAACGTATTTAACTTACACTTTTTGTATGAATATTTTTAATTCAGTACGCCTGTATTTTATTTAGTAAATGAATTAACAAGGGGTGGGCACATTTCAATATTGAAAGCTAAACATTAAAGGAAATAAATTGCCAATTCTTTTCTAGATCAAATATTTTTTGAGCTCCTATTATGCAATATAGAAATAATTACTTTAATTACAAAATAAACGAAACTATGAAATTATTTTGTAAATTATAGGTTACTTTATTTGTTCATTACTAATGTTTTTTTAAATGTAACTTATCACGAAAAATCTAAAAGGGGACAGAAATATTTTAAAGATTTTAGAATGAAAAATTACTACTGCAGAGAAAATATAATTAAAAATAACTGTTTTAAAAGGTACAGAATTTGAACAAAATTGTTTGAAATAACAATAAAGACAAGCGTATCAACTATCAAATTCATTTCAAACAGGAAGCCTATTTTTAGGGGCAGGAACCTTAGAATAAGAAGTTTTAAAAAAAAATTACCCAGAAAAAGAGACAATAGAAGTTTAGGGACAAGAGAGGTAATCTGGAGACAAGCGTGAGAAGATTTAATTACTTTTTTATATTAAGCCGGCGCTCATCACTTCAGTTCCAACTGCTGAATTTCCACTTCTATAGCCGATATACAGTATACATTGGATTGCAGGCCGTAAACTCACAGTAACAAACACTTCAAAAAAACTATTTCTTGTCTGGATAATTAATTCTGTTAAATGGAAGTAACGAATGTGATCTTTACGAAAACAATAACACCAAGTCGTAGTGGACATTATTTACGGTTTGTTATAATGTCCGAGTTATATCTTTTGTTTTAATGCAAGACTTTTATTTGTACATCAATTAATATACAAACAAGGATTTCATTACTCAGCTACTGAAAACAGAATTAGAAATGTTCAAGGGATTGTCTTTGGATGAATACCCTAACCTGACAAAATGCTGGAAGTGAACTTAATCCAGATGGCTTTGGAATAAACATAAACATTTTATGTTTGCTTGGATCGACTTAAACTGTAAAACTAATTGAAAGTGTTGATATTCAAGTGCCACTTTTAAGTTTAAAAAAATATTATTATTACTATGAATTTCATACCTTATTATGTTGTCCTATTTTATTTCAATAAGTAACTACGGTAGAACTTGGATAATTCAAAGATAAAAGGACCAATTTAAAAATTCGAACTATCCAAAAATTCGAATTATAAAAGTAAAATTGTTTTTAGATTTTTAGGTTCTCAAAATGATTGAAATAAAAACTATGTTCAATATGTTTATTATATAAGGTTTATTTTCACCAATCAAAAGTAAATGATGCTTTTTTATTATGTACAGTAAGTTTATATGAATATGAATAAGGGGGGGGGGGGGGAATAACCTTAACGTTGTTCATAAGTAGGTTACAGTTATGCGCAGTACAAGTGTCAATAAACAAGATTATTGTTATGTTTTGCTTACAAAAGGCTTTGTCGAGATTTGGAAGGCAAAATTCTTGGAAGCCAGTACTGCGGCCAGAATTACAATACGTGTACAAACAATAGCGGCTAGGCTATGACCTCCCCTCCATTTACCTGACAGTGACCATTTATTTAGCGATCCCTTTCACAGCACAAGGTTTTATTTTTAGTGTTGATAAAAAAACTTCGAATTAAAGAAGTTGACTTCAAATTATCCATAATTTTTTACATTGATATCATATAAAGTTCAAGAAACCGAACCGAAATTTTGTATTAAGGGTAAATTTGAATTATCCAAGTTCTACTGTACTAATCAAGATCTTGCCGTTTACTCCTGATATTTCTCGTTCTAGTTTATAAACAGACTTTTATATGATGTAAATATATTTTTCATATAAAAAGTTATACAGCTATATACATTAGGTATAAAAAATACAAATTAAAGCTTAAACAATCTAAGCGAAGTATTTTAAAACTAAAATCATTTCAAAATACTATCATAAAAAAAATATTTATTTAATATCAAAACAAAAGTAATGACACCCGAGGGCGCAAATCTCAAAGTCTCTTATCGACGCAACCAGTTTCCAAAAATCACAATACGTTACAATGTAGTCGACTGATGATTTTTTAGTCAAATTTTGGTCCGAAGCTCACAGCAGCACGCCTCGAGTCTCTAGAGTCGTCAGAGAAATGAGATTTGCGTCGTAATCCTAGCAGCGCACACATAACCTATAAAATTAAGTTTATGTTAATTTTTGTTTTACTGAGATTTAATCAACATTTTGTAACACAAACTGAATTTTTCAGTCTTGAAATGGTTGAGAAGAACACACATAATCTGATTATAGACCCTAACAAAACTATTATTACATACAATAAATCTAATTATTTCGTAGGCTTACTTTATACAAATTGTACCATGAATTGCATTTGAAAATATTCAGAACAGACCTCTACTAAAAAAAAATATGCCCTTTTGAGATGCCATATTTGAAAAAAACTAATATTCTTAACATAGTTTGTATGCAAATTAGTGAGGTAAAGTCTATTTTGTATTTCTAGATTTCTATTGTCAAATTCTTTAATATTGTGGTACTTTACTTACCACCATGCTAATGAAATTTTTTAGCTATCTGGTTTTTTACTCGCCATAAATTGCTATTTTAGCGAATTCGAGCAAAAGTTTAATAACAACAAATTGCTGGTAAACATATTACAAAGTAATGGGGAAAGACAAAATATTACAATAACGTGTTGTGTAGAATTACAAAATGTATACTAAAAATAAAATTTTCAGATGTATTATTTTTAATAACTAGTCAACAATATTCGATAAATCTTGTTTTAATTTGTATTTTTGTGATCTAATTTTTTGCTCCTGATAAAAGATTCTATAAATAATTATATGCGTCAAACCGCTTAAAAAATGTATGTACAGTAATAGCACTTACTGGTTGTTGAATAGATATTCGGCTCGGCTGTTGACCCAATAAACTGAAACGAATGAAATCAAAACGACTGCCAGCCCGGATACGAGTGATAAAATTTCTTGATTACGAGCAGGTTTCAAGTACATTCGTAAGTTTAATTCCTGCCAAACTGATTCTGTCCATGTTGAATATTCTCCAGAAGCCCAGTTGTAATCTAGAACAGTTAATTTGTTAGACAAATACTAATGGTCCATCATCATTTCAAGTACATATAATGTGAATTTAATATAATGCTGTTCTTACTTTTAAGACCACATTTTGGATACTTATTTACTATTGAAGAAAAGAAATCCAAATGATAATAAGTAATAAATTTACTACGTTAGTTTGGCGGTATTGGTTCTTTATTGAGTTGTAAAAAGGCGGTATTGGATCTTGTTGAGTTACAGATAGACGGTATTAGCCTTAAATAATTGTAGTTAGGCAGTATTTTCTTTATAGACCTTTAGTACTTAGTACTCTGTAGATAGGCGGTATTGTTTTTTGGCAGTTTTGTTTTTGTTCAATGGTGCTGCTATCTATAGGATTTTTGCCGTAGTTGATACAAAATGTCCGTCAGAATGCGTTGGAACCAAAAAGTCCAATTTGTTAAAAATGTCTTATAACAGTACTCACAATTTGACCTACATTTGATTTCAAAGATCCAGCTGGTTAGCTATACTACTGAATGAGACTTGTCAACAAGCCTAGGCTATCAATAGAAATGTAAGCTAACCTATCCTTATACAGGGTGTTACAAAAATGTGTGATGGGCTATACAGGACCTGATTCTACATGCAAAAATAAGTCGAAAATGTAGAATAACATTTTTTCGATTTCGGCTTAGTTTAGCCGTAATCCGCCATTTTGTTTTTTTACAAAAACTCACTGCAACTTTGGAAATAGATAAGATATCGACTTCAAATTTGAAATAAGCATTTTATAAGTTACGATTAACAAGTGTACCAAACGCAAAGAATTTATTTTTATAATTTTCAAAATGGCGGCCGTTACAAATTTTTAACGTGGAATATCTTTAAAACCGTTAACTTTACAAAAAATGTACAAGAAACAAAATATTTTCCATTTTTAACGACAGACAAAATGCTTTTTGTAGTTTCAGTAGGTCATAGGATAACCGAGTTATCGACAAAAAACATAATTTCTTGGTAATTGTCTACAACGAAAATTAGCCTAAAACCACAATTTTTTGAAATTGAACAATTTGTGTAGTTGTTTTTCTAGCGGCTATCAGGCTCTAGGCTATCAGATTCTATATGCAAAAATAAGTCGAAAATGTAGTATAACACTTTTTTGATTTCAGCTTAGTTTAGCCGCAATTCGCTTGTAAACAATTACCAAGAAATTATGTTTTTTGTCGATAACTCGGTTGTCCTTTGACCTACTGAAACTACAGAAAAAGCATTTTGTCTGTCGTTAAAAAAGGAAAATATTTTGTCTCTTGTAATTTTTTTGTAAAGTTAACGGTTTTAAAGATATTCCACGTTAAAAATTTGTAACGGCCGCCATTTTGAAAATTATTAAAATAAATTCTTTGCGTTTGGTACGCTCGTTAATCGTAACATATAAAATGCTTATTGCAAATTTGAAGTCGATATCTTATCTATTTCCAAAGTTACAGTGAGTTTTTGTAAAAAAACAAAATGGCGGATTACGGCTAAACTAAGCCGAAATCGAAAAAATGTTATACTACATTTTCGACTTATTTTTGCATGTAGAATCAGGTCCTGTATAGCCCATCACATATTTTTGTAACACCCTGTATATTAGTTCTCAAAGGTGTTTTTTGTATCAAATCCATATCTCCCTTAATTCTTCAACAAAATAAATGATTCAAACATCATTTTAAAGCTTATGTTCCCCGCTATTGAAAAAAATAGACAAATAGCTTAAAATTTATGTTTTGATTAAAAAAAATAGATTAAAAAACTTTTATATGAAAGTTCATACGATTCCTAATGAAAGACTCTAACATGACAGCTAACATTAACTAACATGATTACATTCTATATGCAAGTGTAATCTATCACACAAATTAATCAAATTAAACCAACGTAATAGTAGTTTACGCAACGATTGTATTATGTATGAAGGCCTTTAAGCCACGAGTGAGATGTAAGTTGGAACACGAGCGAAGCGAGTGTTCTAAATATCTCACGAGTGGCTTAAAGGCTGAATACAATCGTTGCGTACACTACTTTATCTACGACCAAAAATATACAGGGTGTAAAAAAATAAGAAGTGTGTAATAATTCTTCAATTTGATACCCTTTTAACAGGAGTGAAATTAACATTCCTTTTACTCATAACCATACTAAAAAAGGTGAAGTAAAGATATAGTGAGCTAATCGAAATTTGGGATTCGATTAGGATAAATTAGGCCAATTCCTCAAAATACGCAATGAAAACATTCTTGGAAAACGAACTAACACCATTTCTAGTTTTCCACTCCATAAACTGGTTATAAACCTTTTCATAACGAAATTTAGATTTTTTCTGGCAACAAATTGTTCAGAGCCGAATTTGCTTTTGTATTAATTTCCTCTGGAGTTAAACAAAATTCATCACTATCACTCATGTTTGCGGAATGCGTCAACTCACGTTTGAGGTTAGTTACAATAACACACTAACATCCGGAACGTATGGGTACAATCAGCTGATGTACGAATAGCGTTATTTTTATTACAACTCTACTTCCGTCAAATGACGAGCTCTCATTGGTCTAGAGCCTATTATGTAAAGTGACTCCTGTTAGGTAAAGATATCATTACCTAATCGGGTTGGCTTTTGGTTTGTAATGTACCTCTTTCTGATGTTACTTGTAATAGCGTTATTGGTGTTTATTGCAATGATCGTAGATAAATAAATAAACGTAATTTACTTAATTAAATCAGGTAAGTACTCCTAACTTGGTAAAATATATAACAGCAGACTCAAAAATCCAGACTAATGGGGCGGATGGCCGATCCGGATTCAGAATTTCCTGGAGTCGGGTATAAGTCAGTCGTGCAGCCGATAAGAGCGATGGAAAGCCGCACATAGTATCGTGCCGTGCCGATACCCAACGATACTTTAACACGCTGGCACTCAACTTTATGGTACTGTAATGTAAATAATACAGTACTGAACTGCAATTAAGTGAAACACAGGAAAGAAAAAATTAAGTTTGTGAACAGTATTGAACGGTTTTAATAAAAAAGAATCTGCATTACTGTTAAAAACACTTTAAATAAACAATCACAATACGTAAAAACAACACTACAAATTGGAAATGTATTTATAAAACATAAGGAATGAAAATTTAATCCTAGAGATTTATTGCAGTAAACTAAAAAAAGAAAGTACAATTAACGTAATTAACACAACAGTGCGAAAACTTCCACTGCCTAGTGAATCATAAACGACGTCAATTTCGTTGAAACATGGAGTGCCCAAAGGTACAAAATACATGTCAGTTATGCTATTCGGAGTAATCGCAAGGGTTTTATGGATTTTTTATAAAAAAAAATATATTCCCGATTAGCGGTCTGGATTTATGAGAGTGTCCTGTATTATATATGTACCAATAACCAGAATGTAAATTATATTCATTTGTAAAATATCAAACACCATAAATACACATTAATCCAAAATAGGCCAACTTTTCATTCACTAAAATACACATACAATTCACAGCAGAGTTTACACAGTACCAAGACATATTTATTATTTGATAAACACATTCGATAAACTAACAACCAAATTTTACTAAGTGGGGTGTAAAGGACATATTTAATTTGAAATCGATAATTGCATCTTTTAAACTATCAAAACAAAGCCAAGGCGACCATGTTTGTTTTCAAAATCAGACATCAACAAACTTGCTCACATGTCACAAATCATAGAATCTAGTTACAGGGCCCACACCAGTGAAATACACGGACTGACTTCCATGAGCAATGAAACCTTCAATGAAATAATATTTATCTTAGTTTAAGCTGAAATTAGTACTCACAGAATATGTAAATTGAATGTCTACGACCATTTTCAATACGAGAACATAAACCAAATTGTAAAAAGTCAAATGCAATCATTATAAAGCATTAATCTAAGCTATCTTTTAAAATTGGAATACATGCACAGGGAACCGAACGAAGACAACAGCCAATTAGAAGAAAGTAGGCTTAGGGAGCGAGATTCAAGTGTCGCTTCGTTAGTCTTACCGTTTGTTTAAGACAGGACAGTTGTATTTTTGTATCTGTGAATGGAAAAGTGCAAGGGAAAATGACTCTTAGACTGTGTAGTGAAAAGCAACCAACAATAAATATACCAGTGTTTGTATAGAGGTATATTAACACTTTGAACCATGAGCCCGAGTATAGGTCGGGCCAAGTTCGCGGCACCAGCTACCGAAGCCCGAGTATACCTCGGGTCACTCTATTTAATTCTATAACTCAGCTTAGTCGACATATATTTGGGTTTAGGCATTCTCATCATGTTTATTAGTTGTTTTAGTTTGTATGTCTTTGGCCTTTGGAATTTTTATAACACTGGCCAACAAAAATATTATATAAATATCAGATGGCGTCTGATCAGCTGTGTGCATTCAGTAATTGACTTTTGTCTGCTTAGCGATGTAACTCGATGACGATGTGTATTTCCATTAGTTCTGATTGTGTTGTAAGTTTTTTTTTATTTATTAGTGGTATTTTATTGATGAAAAGTTTATAGTTCGTAAGTGTTTTTTTAGTGTTTGTAAAGTGTAAATAAAGTGTTTGTTGTAAACTAAAGGACTATGTAACTATTTTTTTTTGTACAATTTTTCATCATTTTTCATAATTTGTTACCATTTTGTATTTTTAATAAACCTTTGAAGTATTTACATTTACTTAAAGCTTATTATTTTGTCTTTAAAATGATATATAATATGTTATACTTTTAAATAAAATAAGTAACAGATTTTTTTTTTATTCTACCAAAACCCCCAGGTAGCTACACACGACAATGCGTTAAGGGTCCAGGGTTCAAAGTGTTAATACAAAACAAATTGCAAAAATTTTCAAAGTAAAGAATATTGAACTGTGAACTTAATAAGTGTGTTGAACAGTGACTTTCTTAACAAACTTTATATCCCGATTGACTTAAGCAATAAGCGTCCTACAATCTATTAAAAATCAGTCTACAATTAATTAACCTATTTTGAATCTGAACTTCCTATTTCCGTATTTTAAGTTATAATTATGTCCTATGATGCGTGACTTGAAACTTGCTCATGCCAGCACGAGCAAACCGCTTCCCGAGATCTTCAAACTTTGAATTGTATTGTTAATGTTTCTGAAATATTTTCATGTATTATTTTTGAAATTTTAATTAATTACTAAACCAATACTGTGTTGTTGTACATTGTGTAAAGTTTTAATTATTTCAAAACATCACTAGATCATAATATTATTATTATTTTTTTTTTTTTTTGGGGTTTAAAGGCGAAAAACCTGGGTGGTTATCATCGCCTGAGATCATAATATTAATAGTGCTCTATCGACTGAAGTTAGTACAACGTTTTCTTCAACAACTAATAAATTAAAATTAGGGATGGGTCAATTCTCGATTTCAAAAGTAGATTCCACCGATTCTCGGCACTGGAATCGGCATCGAGTCGATTCCGATTCTATCGATTCCGAGCCCGGTTTATATTTCCTCGTTATATTAGTCGTTACATCCCATTCCATTCCAATCCGAAGTATTTGGAGAATCTACACTGCACCAAAGTAATAGAGTAGCCGAAGTAGCCGTACCGTTACTTCTAACCGTTAGTAGCGATTACTTTGTGTGTTTGCAAACTAGGACTGGGTCGATAACGATACCTATCAACAAAAAACGGTATGTTCATGGAAGAAATTAACGCCTGGACACAATTAGCAGTAATTTCATGAAATATAGGCGTTAAAACGTAATTTAATATACCACAGTGAGTTTTCACAAAAGATGATGAAACCTGAATACAATTAGGCAAAATGTATGAAATATCAGTTAAAAAACATAATTTAAGTACCACAGTGAATGTCCGCAAACAAAATTGATGCCCGAATACAATTTGTGCCAAATTTATGAACATGAACTGCCATTGGTGAAATATTATTTAAATAAAATAAAATGACGAATCCCGCAAAAGAATGCGACATCCGAATATTATTAGCGCTAATTTTATAAAACGCTGGCATTCGATCACAATTATAAAACACTTCGGCAAAAAGTAACAAAGTGAAGCATTCTCATTCCAGTAGAATTAATCAGTGGGCCTTCAAATATTTTACCGAAGTGCCTCCCCCCCTACCCCCAGGTCCCAGGGTGATCGGACATATGTTTCAAGGGCGGATTCCGAATCTGCGACCTCCAAAACCCCTGTATACAAATTTTGATAAGTTTTCATGAATTCAAACAATTTTTATAAATTATGGGAAATGATGCACTTCTAGATGTACTTTATGCTTGCCCAAAATGCCCTTTTTGTCTGCCGACAAGGTATTATATGTATACTTTTTTCCCGAGACTTCTCCGAATACAATGCTGAAAACCACATCTCAATTGGTGCTGTAGAAAAGTATTTAGGATTTATTGTCTAATTTCCCTGGTCTAATAGTCTGATAAGAGGTATTATTTGCTAAGCGATTATATGCTAATTTTTTTACCACCATGTTTTTAATACAACCTACTGCCTGAAAAAATTGGGATTTTGTTAAAGTTTAAAACAGAAATAATCATGCCAATTATAAATAATTCGACCACGCTGCTGAACCGCTGACGTGAGTTGAGCAAATTTCCAAAATTAAATTTATAGGCCTATGTTATAGGGTTTCAACCAACAATTTGTGAAATAGGTCTATTCACGAGGGTGCTGAATAGCTGAAAGTTCCGCACGCCATTCCGCATATTGGGAGAATTTTCAATACAAAAAGCATTGCAAGCTTCGCACACCAAACCCCAGGGAAAATCCACCATATGGCTTTGAAATGGGTAATTTTATGGTATTTTAGGTTTAGGTTTTGATCGATTTTGGGGTAACCAAGCGAGCTATAAGATCGCGTAAAAAAACAAAATATGCAGAATAACATCCTACAATTATATTTGTAGAAAAAGAAATTATTATATATTTCCAAACGAAATTCATTCTCATAGGAAAAATCTAAAAAAATAGTTACTTCTGGTCAAAAAACGTGCTTCCGGTTGCTGGATTTTTTTGGCTAACGAACTCGTCCAAGCGACGTAAACAACAAACATGTGTACCAAATTTGAACCAAATCGGACTTTAAATGCGGCCACTAGAGTGTGAACACATACATATACATATATAATTTTTAATGACACTCCAAAACGTGTTCTGAGGACCACGATCGGTGCTCATTTGCTACTCCCCGACCTTGGGTCTTACCATAAGGGCCACTGCAATAGCTCATTTTTCCTATGGAAATTTGCTAACAAGATACCAAAACTGTTTGTATAAATTTTTATCCAAATCTACTTAACTATCAAAAAATAAAAGTTATCAAAAGCTGGGAAAGTTATTTTTTTATTAGCTTGCATTGTACTATACATTTTTTTTAACCAAATAGATTTTTTTTTAATGATAGAAAATAATCATGTTGGAGAAAAAATTGTCCAATCATAAAAACTGAAAACATCTTAAACCAAACACACATGCTAAAAATTTCAGACTCCAATATTAGAAAACTAACAGAAAATGGTTTATTAGGTGTCCTAGTGTCCTACCAACAGGGCACCAGCAGTTGAGTATAAAAGAACACGAAACAGACATCAAGAACATTTTTGACTGACTACTTTGGTAGGAACAAGAGAACCTTGCTTTATTTTAAGTGTTCCTACGAACTAGTAATAGAAGTACTGCTTTATTGAAGCTGCTCTTCAAATCACAGGTAATTGCAGCCTTGCTTTATTTAAGCTGCTTGTATTACCTGATACTAAATCACTGGTAATAGGGGCAGCTGCTTTAATTAAGCTGTTCCAACAGGGTTCTTACAGAAGTTTGGTAATTCATTTCGTTGACTTTCCTTCAACTTCCTTGACCGACTCGCGGCATATTGTGAAATAATTTTACTGCATTGCATTTTAATTTTAGTAACATGAATTTTAGTTCTTGCATAATCGAGGCTCAATGATATGAAAAAAATTTCTCCGTCAGTAGGAACCCTGTCCTAATCACTGGTAACAGGAGCCCTGATTTCTTAGACTCGCAAGTAATAGAAGCCTTGCTTTATCTAAGCTACTTTTACTATCTAATACTAAACCACTAATAATAGGAGCCCTACTTTATGTAAGGTACTCTTTACTAACATAATACAAATATTAGCAACAAGGGAGCCTTGTTTTATTAAGTTGCTTTTAAAAATAACTGGTAATGGAAGCCTTACATCACATGAGCTGCTCTTACTACAAATCACTGTTAAAAAAAGCTTTTAAACATCTTAAAATGCTTTTATTATTTAATTTTTAAAAATACCCCAATAGTTTAAAATCAATCATGCGTTTAAGAGACTATTCCAACTGATTTTTTTAGAAGAGTAAAACGGAAAGCCAATTCTTAGAAATGATAGTAAATAAGCATACCATTGATTTCAAACGCAGGACTTATAGCTGGCAATAACTTGACAGTAGTTTCAAAGCATTGTCCATTACCATTTGCAGAAGCGATCCACGCGAAGTCAGTTTCCTGCAACAATATTTTCTAAAATTACACAGAACAATTTTATTTAAAACTAGTGGAGACCCCTGCGTGCTCCGCACGCCAACTCCCAATGGTACCTTCTAAAAACATATGTTATGTTTTATTTATAATAAAGGTGTAGTATTAATAATAACCTCAAAACTAAGGTGGTAAATAATGTTAAATGTTCAAATCAAATTATGTCTTATATTTTATAACAGCAGTTAATAATATTTAAAAGAACCAGCAAGGCTCAGGTCTACACTTTAACCCTCCAAGTGCTAACGTCGCATATGCGATGTATAAAAGTCGCCTTACAGTGCTAACATCGTATATGCGACGTTTGCGCAACACATTTTGTAAATGTGTACGACGCCGCTATTTTTAATACAATCTGATACTTCTATGTATGGTTGTGTTTGGAAAGAGTCACTTTATTATAATTCAGAGTTTCATAGCGATATCGACTCAAACAAACCTTCGGCAGGATTATCAAATCAACTATCTAGTCGTGTAGTACGCGTAGATAGATTCTCGGAACTTGCATTTTGTTTGTTTATCCACTAGTTGTTATTCATTTTTAGTTTCAGTTTATATCAGTTTATGTTTATTTGTTTTTGTAAATGTTTATTATTTTTGAAGTAATTATGAGTGAACTTAGCAATTAAAGTGCTATTAGAGGTGCGTTTGAAAATAGTGACTTTTAGAGACTTTGAACTGTAAATATTTTTTCTTCTTTTTTTCTTGTATATAATGTGTGTGTTATTCCTTTATAACAAATTAAAACTATAAATATTGGGCTTAGACAGTACTTTTATATCTTTAGAGGCAAGTTTTTCTTCTTTGTGCAGAAAAGCCATGTTTTTATGAAAAACGGAGTTTTTTTTATAGACAAAAAGTTTTTTTTTTACAGCAAAATAGTAGTGTTATGTATTTTTTACATTACTTTTTTTACATATTTTGAATGAGGGGGTTTTAGAACACAAATTTTTTTTTAATTTCTACTTTGGTCAGCAAAAAAAAAAGGTTAAAAATGATAAGGTCAGCCTGTTAAAGCTAGTTACTGTAAAGAGCATGTAATTGTGATTAAAATTATGTATAATAAGTCTTATCTTACTGTTAGTGAGTATTTTATAATAATTTTAGTTAATAAGCATGCTCGGAACCAAAAAATCCCTTAGCGCTAAAAAGAGCAATATAGTCAGCACTTGGAGAGTTAAAACCCTAACCTAAAAGCTAGAAATACAAAAATAATTGCTTCAAATTTTGAAATCAGCTGTTAATGTCTGTTAATCAGCTATATTATCTGTTATTTTATTCAATTGATTGCTATTGTAATAAATGTAAATACATGTGTTGGTTTATCATTCTAAGCCTAACCTAAGATTTATTTGCGACTAAATTTACAAATATCTAAATAAAAAAAGGTTTCTACCGAAATGAATTATAGCTTATGTTACTCAGGGATAGTGTAGCTTTTTATTAGTAAAACTATTTTTTCAACCAATTCAGTAGTGCCAGAGATTACCCCCTGCATACAAACACTGGAGAAAAAAAAAAACCAACATTGAGTGGATCTCAACAAAAGTTGGTGGACCCCAGTGCCAAATATGTCAGGCGCTCCAACCAGTGTAGCCATGTCTAAATTTATTTAAATTATGGTACATTCGGTCTATACTATCATACTTTGTACAAAATTATTTCACTTTTATTGTTAGTAAAAAACACTATAAACCAGGCTAATTTTGATGATTTACAGTATTTTGTAGGGTGGTAAACATTATTTTAGAGTCACTATAAAAAGGTAAACACAAATTAATATTGGTAATGGTGTCATAATAGCAAGTAATAGCTTAGCGTTGCCCATTCTTTAAAATTGAATGATCACTTATCTTTATTCATTTGTTAAATTATTCACCGTTTAGTAGTTAAATTGTTTACTTCTAAATAATTTCACATGTTTACTAAATATTTATCATAAATTCCATCAAGCTTTCTCTTTTTTCTTTCCCACTCTTTTCCTCACAATGTCAAGATAAGAATTGAGAATTTGCATACTTATAATACATTCAAATTAATTAAGTGAAAAACAAGCTGAATTTAGTTACTTAACAATCAAAATTGGTCGAATTTCAACAACAGGAGATACTAGTGTTTATGAAATAGGAGACAAAATGAGTATCATATATACTACAGAAGTATATTTTACTTTTTTTAAATTTATTTCATCTTAATTGCCTTCTTTCTGTAAAGACTAACATTACAAGTCTCAAACGTTGTTGAGAATCATATTGTTCCTACTCCAATATTGCGCGTAATAAACGCAAATGTTTTAATCGACTTAGAACCCCAATGAATTCTATACATTTTGTACAAATAATGACTCAACCCAAATGTCCACAAATAAGAGCTATCACGCAATTTGAATTTGAAAAACCTAAACAATCGATGCGGTAAACAATAAATCGGGGAACGAGCATCTACTGCAAATCTAACTATATGAAAATATTTAGATCTTTTAGTACTTACATTCAGTGGATTAGATTTGCCTTTGCAAACTTCTTCGGTTAGGTTGACACTAGAACCTGTAAACTGCATCAGCACTAAGCCAGTCAGTTTAGTGATGGTGTTAACAACCCGTGCGACTCCGACGTAAAGATTTAGAGGTCTAGAAGGCAGTTCTACGGATGTAGTATTACGGAAGATCTCACAATCAGCACTCTCCAAGTAGCAGCGTAAGAGTTCATCCATCTAACAGCAAACACAGAAATTGCACAAACTTTCTCATATGAACATAAATTTAGTTAAGACATGTTTAGGCATAACAAACTAGGATCTGATTTTATAATTGCATTTGAGAATACTAAGCATAAGATTGTCTGATGGTGTAAAAAAATGAAGAGTTACGGTAAAAATTCAATCAAAATGTGCAAAAGTAGGAAATGGTGGTGGGTAGGTCACATTCTTAAAAAGGAAATTGGAGACATAACCAAGGAAGCAATAAAGAGGCATCTTACATACAAAAAGAAGAGTTGAGAAGAGTTCCACTTGGAAGAGAACTCTGATAGTAGAGTTAACCATTTAAGTTCTTGGTTTTAGAAATCCGAACTAGGCCTACAACCTGAGTTTTTTTCTAATTTTCTCATTTTACTTCTTTTATTTTTTATTTTTTTTAAGGCGAAAAACCTAGGTGGTTATCATCGCCTGGATAACGAAGAGCATTCACATAATGCTCATACGATTACACACAGCTATAAAATTAAACTTTTAATTTACACACACTACAGACACTACACGATAAAATAACAACAACAATAACAACTTGTCACAGGGCTGTAAAGGGCCCTATTACATAACAATGAATAAAACTCTAATTAAAATAACAAGTAATAAATCTAAACATGGTATTTAAGTTACATAAGAAAATGGTATATTGTTTTCAAATGTTTCCAATTACATTCAACCGATGGAGGAATGCTAACACTATATTAATGGTTTGGGAGTCATCACCCAACATCCTCCGAATGCAATTTGGAAGGCCAAACCTCTTACGAACATGTCTTAGCTTTTCACAATCTAAAAGTAGGTGTTTAATTCAAAAAAAGAGATTTAAGCAGTAAGGACAAAGCGGCGGATCCCCCCGACGCATCAGAAACCCATGGGTTAACCCAGAATGGCCAATGCGTAAACGAGAGACCACCACTTCCTCTCGACGGCTTTGGCGGTTTGAGGAAATCCATGGCCGAACTGTATCTTTAATTTAGCAGAGTTTATTTCCTTGTACTGCTACCCACTCTTCTTCCCACTGTCTAAACAGGGCTTGTTTTAAAAAGGACATACAGTCGGACGACATAACTCTATTCACGCTAGGTCTTCCTTAGCAGCTAGGTCTGCTATAGTATTTCCTTGTATACCGGCGTGATCCGGAAGCCAGCAGAACGACACCCCCACGCCCCTTAGAAAAAGTCTGTGCGTGGAGCACGTAATATCTTTGACCAAAGGGTTAGGAGAGTACATATTTTGAATGGACTCAAGTGCACTTCTTGAATCTGAACATATACGAAGGTGCTCCGGTATTGGGAGAACAATATTGAGTGCCTTGAGTGCCTTATATTTACTTCTTTTATATAAAAAAAATATATATTTATTATGTTATATCTACTAAACACTTTGATTTGATCTTGTATGCAGTTGTTTTTTATTCATTTACATAAGAATAATCAAGTGTTTTTTACACAAAAAAAGCGTATAGCCTACAGATAAAAAAATATGTCTTAAAAATTATCTACAGGGTTGAAGAAGGGAATTGAACAGGGGTGAGTTTTCATTGCAAAAAACTAATAATAAGCATTTGTATGAGCTATTACAAATTGCATCAGCGTCTTATAAAAAATAAAAAAATAATCCATTTCAGGACAATTTTCATCTATTAGTACAGTTAATTTAGTCCAGAATCTTTATCACTAAAATACTGCAGTATTTGTTGAAAATTAGGATCATTATTCCATTTATATTCTATTGGCTTACTTATTTTTTTACATTTTATACGCTAGTATTGGATTCATGCAAAGCAATACCATCGTTAGTATCCGATCGTTATCTTGTTATCTGTTCCTCTTCTATGTCCGATTCGGCGTTTGTAAAGAACAATTCGATTTTATTATCATTCATTACCCGATGATAATTAGCCGTTACACGTGTAAACGGAATCAAAACATAAAGTCAGAAACCAGGGTATCTATAGAAGTGCACACCGAACTAAACTGCATTCATGGAAGTCGTGGATTTTTTGTAAACAATGGCCAGTTACATTTCGTATAAAAATTCAGCTTCTTTAAAAAAATAACAGATAGCGTTACTAGTATTAATTTACAGCGTTTAATTCAGCGCTAAATAAAAAAAACAAAAGATAGCTTTATTAGCATTAATTTAGAAATGAACGGACATGTACAGACGTAGTACTTTGAACAGAAAAATACAAATACTCGAAAGGTTAAGGAGAGGAAAGACATAGGACAGGACTGCTGAGAAGATCAGGCAGAGAAGACAAGAAACCCTATGCTCTTGGGGATCAATAGGTTTAAGTCAAGTTGCTGGTATGACAACTGGTATATGAAATAACTTCTACATCATCTGTAAGAGTTTACATTCATAAATACTGCATTATATAAGAACACCTTATAAAAACTCAACCTAATTGTAAATTACATACCATAGTAAGAACAGGTGCAATGGTTGGTTCTTCAGGCTGGGTCTCTGTGACTAGTGTATACAAAGTTTCAGCCAAACTAACAGATATACTGGCTAAAACAGACTGCACCGAGTCTGCCGCGATGGTACTTCCATTGGCATACACGTACTGAAGATTTGAAGAGTTGTCCATGAAGCTGTTATAAAATCTGAAATCAAAATACATTATCCATTATTATTAAAGTTTTTTTGGGGGGAGTTGCATCGCCATATCTTCCGTGAAGTTCAATCATTAGGCTTCTATTAGAAGGAGAGCTTACATGAAAAAAACCGTTGTCTAGAGGCAGAAACTAATTGACTGCGGCCTATCGGGCGTGTAGTAGTATTAACGCAAGCGTAGTATGTTAGGGGTAAATTTTACGATCCTTATTGTCCCGGGTTCAAAACTACAATATGTTAATCCAGTGGTTATACTTATTTTAACATTGATTTACTTGTATGCCTTTGCAGTTATAGATAACATACAATTTCTAACATTAGCCTACACTTATGCTACATACATTTCCTTTACTAGATATTACTTTCGTATGACGGACTGAAACAAGAACTTGGTAAACAAAGCTACTGAATTTACTTCCTTTGATGGCGGATATTGTGTGTAAAGGATAAATATGTGTTACTGATAATACGAATATCTAACTCATTGACAGTACGACCCACAGCACTATCCCTTGAGTCTTTGTTCTTGTAATCTTTATGTCAAACATTCCACAATAATTCCTCAGCTTCATACAATTCTAGAAAATGAACAGCTTCCCTATTTCACAACTTTTTAATATATTTCTTTTTGAAGTGTAAACTTCTATAGGCGCTCCACGTCCAAACAATTTTTATACATGTGTGTATAGCAGAGTATATAGTTTATTTGTTGCTGGGGGTGAAAAAAGTTTTGGTCTTGCTGAGATTCGAACCAGCAGAGTTCATCACCATATACTAGCGCCTTAGCCGGTTAAGCCACAATCGCATTGCTAATTTAGTATGTTTGAGTTGAGTATATAAGTGTAACAGATTGTCCTATGTCATAGGCTTAATCTGTTAAAATTAATACAGTGTATAGTTTAACTAGTAATAACTCTGAAATGGACATTGTGCTTCCTCAGTTTGTAAGTTGTGTTAAAAAGTCTAAACTTCTCCAGTGTGGTCTCAAGCACACAATTACATTACTTTTTCGCTCATTGATTACAGTCGTCTGTCGCCATCTGTCTCACAACTCGTATCCAAGAAAGTAGAGCGCTATCCGACCCAACTCGAGCCGAGTTCGCAAATCAGAGCTACACGGACAAACTGTTGACACGATACAAGTAGCATCCGAATGATGCGCGCACAATATCCGAGCTTACTCGTATCGTGTCAACCCGGCTTACAGCTAAATTACACTAAACTCACCTTTTTCAAAACAAATAAATATTAGACAACCTAAAATTAACTTATAACCTTAACGTATATAGTAAGAACATTTTCACGGTTCTTAATGTGTAAATTCATTCATGTTTAGTAAAAGTAGTCATAGACATTAATTTAAAAGCATTGAATATTTTATTAAGTAAACCAAAGTGTTAGCAATTTGAAAGAATGTTTTAACATAGCCCAAAAAGTGTTGCTTTTCGTTTTCGGAGGTAGTAGTGTCATTTTGTGCTCAATAGTCGTTCGCAAAAACAAAAGAGATGACGGGACTTACTTCAATCCAGCGTCTAAGAAAGTGTGCGTTTAAATAAAGTGTAAAAGTGGATATTTTCTTATCAAGAAGGATTTAAACTATTTTAATGTTGGATGTATTCGGCAGCCTCCCTATTCACCAGACATGGACCCTGCGACTTCTGGCTGTTTTCTAGATTGAAAATGCCATTGAAAGGGCACCGATTCGAGTCGAGAGAGGAAATAATACAGAATGTGACGAGCCGACTGAAAGCGATTCCAAAAGAAGCCTTCCAGAAATGCTTCCAACAGTGGCAACACTGGTGGGAAAAGTGCGTGGAATCTGGGGGAGGGGTGGGACTATATCGAAGGGGACTAGTGTAATTTATTTATATCTAAAAAAATAAAAATTTTATTCAAAGAAGTTGGATACTTTTTGAACAGACCTTGTATATACCTACAACAAAACTAACCTTTTATAAGACATTTTATTCATTTCTCTCTCCAAAGATTTTTAACACAATGCAAGAGCCAGAGCACATTGAAAGTTGTTCAAATAAAAATAGATTTTGTAAATACGATGGAATTTTATTTTGGTAAAATACAATAAGAACCTTTGTTTATTATATAATGTGTGTTTGAAAAATGAACAATGAATATGTATATACAGTAGAACCCCGATTATCCACGAGTGGATTATCCGCGTTGCGGCTTAACCGCGATCGCCAAAAAATACCGCGATCGCAAAAAAAAATACAAATTAAATATGTAAAATAACCCAAATGCGATACTACGGCGAACAAAGTTTAGCGAGTGAAGGCCCATTATCTCGCGCGCAGACTGTAACGCCACCTCAAAGACAATACAGTAAGCATATAACCTTCATAACGGGACTATTCCCACCCCCGTCAATAAAGGACTTTTTTACTCCATGCTGATAGAGATTGATATTGAAAGTGCATTTTGACAACAGTAGTACTGTAGTAGTTATGTACTGGACTTTTTTTTTTGTTTTTGTTCTTTGTAAATATGTAAATAGTGTGTGTGAAACTATGTAATTTTTCCAACATATAAAGGTACGTAACTGTGCATATTTAAATTAATTGTTATTACCTGAACCTTTTGTAAAGATTAATTAAGCACTTATTTTAGTTTTACGGTCATTTTGAACAATTTCTAGGGCTTTTAGGTTAGTTTCGGATTATCCGCGATTTCGATTATACACGAAAGTTCAGCCACCCATTATCGCGGATAATCGGGAGTCTACTGTAATTTTATTTCAATTGTCCTTCTTTGTTTAATTGTTTGTAAATTTGTTAAGTTGATGATGTGTGTTTCTGTAGAGAGTTTTTGAGTGTATCGTATTTGTAAGTTAAAGTTGAAACTGTAAGGTGTATTTCAGTAGCATAATATAAGTATTTTTCACTATTTTTAGAATAAAATTGTAAGATGTATTTCAATAGCATAATATAAGTATCTTTAGAAACCAAAATTGGAATAAATTAATCGACAGCAATTAAGTGATTTACGTTTACCTTTTTTTACATCCCAAACAGGTTTCTAACCTCGAGATGATTAAATATGGTTTTCTTATATTTAAGTCTTTTGCGTGTATACAAATGTAAAATTATTGTCATTGTCATTCTTTAGGAATGAAATAATAGGGTTCCAGTTAATCTGACTCTAGCTATACATACCACACTATTGGTCCGTTACATGCTGTATATTTTAACACCAACTTTAATTTCTGCCAACAAAATCCTGCAGTGCGTGACGTATGCATAATAGACTGTTTCTCCTACCTTTGCTTTTAAAACCTGTGACTACATGACCCAAGAATACTGCTTGATCGGTAAACACTGTGCCGTTATTACATGCGCGATACTAAACCGACTGACAAATGCGTAAACGACCAGCGCGCACTATCGTCAGACAATTGCACTAACTGTAACAAACATAGAGTCTACAGAGCGTTGACTCTTAATTCGGCCTGCATGAAATACGAAAGGCTGTGGCGACAGCTGATTTTTTTTGTTCAAGAGACGATGACTAGTAAATTCATTCTGTAATCACTCTGCAACTAGTTTTCTAGCTTCACATTGGAAGACCACAAACCATGTGTTAAGTTTATTTCAATTTCAGTTGTAAATAATTAAACTTTACTCTTTTGTCTTCTCTGGACAAGTTACTAATTATGTTTTAGAGCCAATCTCCGCTTACCAGGTAACTCTAATGTTTAACCTTACTAAATTGTATTTCAAACCTGTTGCTTACCAGAACTCTTGAAATAACTCAAATATGCTGTAGGAATAAATATGTATTTCTTTCAATATTAAATTCATTTTTTTTATAAGAGCCTACTGGCAATAATAAGTTGATTCTGTATATTTTTCAAATCTATTTACCATTGTAAAAAAAACTTGACTGCTAAATTACAATTTCATAGCCTATGTTATAGCCTAATTATAATTAATTGAAATTCTGAAAATTAACTTTAATAAGCACTGTAGTAATGTTCTATTCAACCTACAGTCAGTTAATTGTTTAAAAAAAGACTTAAATCTGATACTGGAAACTATACTAGAAAGTAATTTAACATGTGCCATGCATGTATAACATGTGTTTGAACATGAATAATTTAATGCCTGCATTATAGAATGACCAAGTGAAACTTGTATAATGATTGTTTTACATATTTTAAGCATACATCTAATGCTCCTTGTTTTTTTCTTTTGGACCTTTTAGTGTTATACACTGGTTCAAGTAAAGGATTATTTCAACTAATGGCCTATTTCAAGTAAAGGATTATTTCAACTAATGGCCTATTTCAACTAATGGCCTATTTCAACTAATGGTCTATTTCAACTAATGGCCTATTTCAAGTAAAGGATTATTTCAACTAATGGCTTATTTCAACTAATGGCCTATTTCAACTAATGGTCTATTTCAACTAATGGCCTATTTCAAGTAGAGGATTATTACAACTAGGACTATTTCAACTCCAGGCCTAATCCAACCTTGTGCCTGACTCAAATCTACATTTAATTCTGCTTCATGGTGTTTTCGACTTCAAACTCTACATTTCTTTAAGTACTCTACAGTTATAATATATATATTTATGTATCACCACCAACTTTAAATAACCTTATAAGTCTACAAAGTAACTCTGTTTCATCAAAAGTGATTTGTTTTATGTGATTTGTTATAAGGTTGAGTTGATATTTTTTTTTAAGGCTATATGTATAGATATATAAAAAAAACCTTTTTTTTTGAAAATTTCTTTTAACAAAATTGGGAGGCGATGCTAGCAAAATTTAGATTAATCCAAACCCCCAGGGTTTCATCCAAATTCTTTTAGTGACGTCACACGTATATATAATTATTCTTTCACCTTTTACTTTAATATTTTTCTAAAACCTTAAGTTAAGTTGGCCAACTATAAAATATAATATAATAGATAGATTTAATTTCATATACATACAAATGTTAGGTTAAGTGCATTTACATAGGTAAACGCTACCATTCTTGTTAAACAATTTATTCTGTTGTTATGATACACAACACCTAACTTTGTGCAACTATGTATTGATATATTTTTCTGTATAAAAAAAAAAACTTTTGAAATAATTGGGTGGGATTGTTAATAATTAAATTTAAGGGAAGGGTTTGTTTATTTTGTTTTAATAAAGATATATAATTAAATTGTAAACTTTCATTAAGGGCGCATAAATCTTTTGTAATTTCTTAAGGGCATATTACTTTTTTTACAATAAACAAAATTGTTTATTAAACCTTCTAAGGAGTTTTCTTTGTTATACCATTGTGAATGGGTGATTCAAGGTTTCAGGTTCGTCAATTAAGGTGAGCGAATAACATAATTATTTAAATATTTTGTGTATATCTTTTCAAAGTAACTTTGATAGTAGGTTGACATGTGCCGTCTTTTGGTTACCCAGTACGCT
>JAGFPH010001967.1:106726-137391 GCA_018207615.1 Philaenus spumarius
CCACTTCTTGCTCGTTACTTTTGATTCCGGAATGTAATGGTAGACCCAAGTCTTATCCATGTGAGTATGAGCCTCAAAACAATTAATTCTCCCCTTCTGCCAGAATTGATTCAGAAGTCTCTTACAGATTTGCAAACAGACTTCTTTTTAATTTTATGAATAACCATGGAACCTATTGGGCACAGACTTTTCTGAAGAATTTTCTGTGATGATGGCAAGAATACTCTCATGGCTGATATCTGCCTCTGAAGAGATTTCATCACCAATCAACTGTTGATCGCTTTCGATAAGGAGACGAACTGCATAGATGTTGTTATCTGTCTGTGAGGTTTGACCTTGGATACTAATCATGATTTTCAATTTCCGCACTTTCTAAAATATGAACGTACTTTTGTTTACGTTTGAGAAGATGCTAAATCAGCACATTAGGCATACTTATAGCAGCCAACATGCTCACCAAGTTGGTAAATCAACCAGTACCACACTCCATGGTCTTGTGGGTAAGGTCGAGCACACTCTTAGATGTGAAGAAATTGCTCTATGTGCATTTACAGACATTGCGGGGGCATTTGACAAAACTTCATTCTCTGTTTCAGAGGACTGCCACCTCTTTAGGGGTGGAACCCAGAGCAGCTAACTTGATTTGCTCCGTGCTTGCTCAAAGAAGAATCTTTGTCAAAAACTAAGATGACTCTTTCGTCACACGGTCTGTAAATGGCTGTAATACATGATAAGAATGACGATACTATATTAGAGCTCATGCTGGATCTGGAACTGGTGTCGGGGGCAGGGCCTGAGTATCAATTCGGGGAAAACTGTACTTGTCCCCGTCACCAAAAGAAAGAAACTAAAAATTGAATTGCCCACTATTGATGGGGTCTGACTGAAGTTTTCGGGGGAGGCTAAGTATCTTGGAGTACTCCTTGATAGAGAGCTTCTCTGGAATGCTCAGTTGGACTTTGTTCTAAAAAAAGCGACCAAGGCTATTAATCAGCTCTATGGGGCATTACCCCCAAAGAGGCTGCCTGGTCATACACTGCCATTGTCAGGCCAATTATCACATATGCTGCTTTAGCGTGGTGGCTGAAGGTCAAGCAGACTGGAGTAAAAAAAAGCTGCAAAAGCTACAAATGCTAGAGTTCCTAGTAGTTTGTGAAACCCTGCGCTCCTGCCTCACATCAGCTATGGAGACAATTCTCAACCTGCCTGGAGGTTGCGTTGCTTGGGCAGATAGGGACTCATAATTACAAACCAGGAGGGCTGGTAGTTCACCTGGCTATATTGTAAGAGCTTGAGGGGCTCAAGGTGGACCTCATGGTGATGAGTGATGAGGACAGTAATCTTTGACCATTCCTTCACAGTCAAGATATATGGTCGCCAGGTGGCAGGAGCTGCTTGACCTGGACCGAGTAAAAGCATACAAGATTGGTGTACGGATGACTAAAAAGGACAGCGGAGATGGAGCAGCAGTTTATGGTCTTAGATGCAACTTATGTAAGGCTCCTTACAATCGATTTTTCAGGCGGAGGTCGTTACAATTGAATTCTGTGACCGTAAAATCCTTAAAAGAAGAATTAACGGAGCTATTTTTGACATCTTTTCTGATAGCCACGCTAGAATCATTCACCTTTGAATAAAGGCTAGTTTGGGACTGCTTCAAAGTAGTGAATGAAATGGCCAGACTCAATGAAGTTACTTTTAAATGGGTGCCTGGTATAAAGGATAATGAGGCAGTGGATTACCTCATTCGAGTTGGGGCCAACCAGCCCTTCATTGGCCCAGATCCTTTCTGTGGGAGGCTCAATAGCCACCTAAGAAATATGACCAAACCATCTCAACAATCCAACATGCACATTGCCGGAATAGTGCGTGGACCTTCCGCTTATTTGAATTATTACGAATTCCGCATGTAGTGAAATGTGTTTTGTGTATGTTTTATGTGTATGGTTCTCTGTTTTTATTATTCCTGATGATGGGTGAATACCCGAAACTGCAGTAGAAAGGTAAGACATTACCAAAACAAGGATTAGTAGACGTTTAGTTATACTGAAATTAAGAAGTGTTGTTGAAATCTGGACAGAGAAAAGTTGGTCCTCACATTGGAACAATGATCCTGGGCTTAGGCAAGCTAAAATGATCATCTGATTCAAAAGCTTCAATTGATGGTCAGAAACAATCTTAGAGGATTGTAGGAATCCTTACTGGTCAAGTACCACCTCAAAAAAATTGGGCTGGTTTCGGAGGACTACTGTCAATTCTGCTCTTTTGGGATTGAATCGGCTCAACACCTGCTTTGCGAATGCGAGGCTCTCGTGTGTAGGAGATTCATGGAACATCGAAGTAATTTTGTTACCCTGGAAGAGGTCCGTGGTGTTGATCCCACCCACCTGATTCATAAGAGTGGTGTTGTTCATAAGAGGCCTGGGATGATTATTAAAGGGAAAATCTTACAACAATAGATCCTAGTGGGTTGCAGTAGTGGGGACCCTTGGACTCCTCTAAAAACAAAACAAACTTCCCCTTGAGACAGCATAGCATCCTCAAACTGCGCTTTAGCCAAGTCATAATTTCCGATGGTCTTATGGCCTTCATTCATTAAAACTTGATCATAATTAATTGCAGAATGGAAAATAGAACCTCTTGCTCACTCATATCTGTACTGAGGAAGGAACGTTAAGAAACAACCCATCATATCATATTTCCCTAACTCATAACACATCAACCTTTAATACCCCATCTGCCAGCTTGCTCGGAATTGTCTTAAGTCCGATTTATATTTCACTCATCCTCGTATATTATTGGGCAAAACAAATAATGTAAAGAATTTTACAGTTAGGACTATTTAACCTTTCGTAGGAGTCTGAAATATTGAAAACACAAGATCCAGCACAAATATATTTAAAGTTTTATCATAAACTAATAATTGAATAAAAAATAAATAAAACAATTTTCTTTTACAATGAAATCTAAAAGTTCTTACTTTTCATCCAATAATCTTTTAAACTTCTGCCTCGCTAGGTCCATTAATGCATCTACTTCATCTTTACTTCTTTTGAAATTCTCTATACTAAATGCATATACTGTTACTTCAGGTATTCCAAGGTCCCAGCACCACTGCAACGTCTCCGACAATTTATCAAACCTAAAATTGTAAAAAAAATTAACATCTAAATCATTTTAAATTTATTATTCTTACAACAAATGTACTGTATCTCTAAAACTCATGATATTTTACAAATTAAATATGCGTAAATTCCAGATGTTTTTACTGAAATAAAAAGGTTTGCTGCGAAAGCACGAATCTCGTTTGAAACATCATGTAAATGAGGAGGCAGTACAACTTCTTGACAACTGTGATTTAATCAGAAGACTGAAGAGAACAAAACCTTTTGAGTTGGTCTAAGTGTTTGGTTGTTGGTGAACATTGTGTGATATAATAACTTTAGGTCACTGGTGGGTGACTTATTGGATGTAAGATACAATTTAGAGGCAAATTGATGGTTAGTCTGTAAGACTAGTTTTAATGTATAATTTGAAATGAAATAAATATATAGAAAAAAAATCTATATATTTAAAAAAATTCCTGCTTTTTATTCACTCACTTCCTAAATTTAATACTTAACCGATTTTGATGATTCTTTTTTTATTTAAAAGATAATTTCAAGTTCTAAGTCACTGTGAAGCTAAATATTTGATTTACACTTTTATTTTTGTCAAATTCTGAGTTTTAAAATTGCATCAGTATGCTACAACTAAATTAACCCCTTCAGACCTGAATTTTAGTCCATCGTAAAAAAAAATATTTTTGTGTAAAAACTTGCTCTAATTGATGTAATTAATTATCCCAAATATATATTTTTTTATAATTTTATTTTCTTATATGTTTTTTTACATGTGCATTTTTATGCACATTTCGTACCAAGCGTGGCAATATTCCCTATGGAGAAAACAAATTCATTCTGACACCTCTGAGTTTCAAAATCACTAATTCCAGTGTAAATGCTGAATAATATAAACATAATGAAAAAAATAATATATATTTGTATACTATTAGTACTCAACTAGGCAGAAAATTTTAATTACTGTTATTCCTGTAACTACCAACTTGCCATACCAATGATTTAGTCGGGAAGAATTAAAAAACATTTATAATTACACAAAACTGTTTATTAAAAAAATTGCATAGTTATTATTATAATAAATCATTTGCATGTTTATATAATACATCTTATATTCAATTTGAATATCTCAGATTTCCACTCTCTAGAATATCCAGTATTTTGGAAGAATCTTTTTCTAGATGAAAGGCTCCAAAACCTAAAAAAATATTTGTTTTAGTAAGCTTTATAATAATACAACATATACAATCTATGTAGATTATTCAAACTGAGCCCTTATAAGTAAAAACAGTTTATTACAATAGATTTTTAGTTATGAAATATTGTTTTGCTACGCTACGTATTATCGAAAGTTGGTTTAGGTTATTCAATCTGAGCCTATAGGCTTAACTAAAATCTGAATTATAAAACATACTGAACAGATTTTTATATATCAAATTTTATAAATAACAATTGCACACTGAATTTATATCACCGTAATTATTACAAGGTTATTCAATTGTAGGCCTAATTACGCAGGATTACTAACTAAATAATTACAATTAGGCCTACCGGTACCTAATTTAGAAAATTGTGTAGTTAAATAAATGTGTAAAATAGATAAATTAGTTGAAATAAAAAGTTGTTGATTACACAAAATTCATATAAACCACATCGTCTGAAAAACAACACCAAATTTTAGGTTATGTTTACAACAACATTAGTATCCTTCCCATCAGTTTGTGCAGAATTCTGCACATGAATTTTCAAACGTAACCTGCCAAGAACTATTTTTAAATATAAGTATTATAACTATTCTAATATGAAGCAGTAATCTTTCTATTGTCATATAACATATAATTTTGAACATTAAAACAAAAATTAATTATGTAAAATAATTATTTCTATCAGCTTACCTGCATGACTTGTTGAAGGTACAGCCATCTTTGTGTTTCAAGCAATATAACGCACTTTTTCACTAACAGGTAGCGCTAGATGCATTCTATATGGATAAAACAAGAGTGCATGATTCTGCACAAACAGTCAGAACAGTAATATCATTCAAACTTTAAAAAATAATAATTCTTGAAATTGATGTGCACAATTATGCACAGTGGGTCTGAAGGGGTTAAAACAGTGGTGCATTGAAATTTGTTTTTATTTATTACGTGTAAGGTAAAGTATCGACCAGCTGGTATGCAAAAACATAGCCTAAATCTTAATTTTTGCTCTCTCTTAGAAATAACCAAGGATAAATTTTTGAGAATCACCTATGAATAAATGTATAGGTCAGTATTTTTATGTTTTTTCTTTAATAAATAATGTTTAAAGTTAGATTGAACAAAACTTCATTTTTTCATTGATTATTCCTCACTATCTAAAGAAGTCTTTTGGCCTACAAACTACAGTAGAGTCCGCTAATCCGAACCCAGCTAATCCAAAAATCCGCCTATTCCAAACAGAATTTTAAAAAAATACCGATTTTTTAAACTTAAAAAACAGGAAAAATTAAAAAGAAGTTCATGAAAAAACGTACATTTATTGTTATATAAAATAGTTAAATAGAGACATACATAGAGCCTAAGCGTGATGAAAACGCCTGAAACAAAATAGGAATGAAAGCTGGTTACATTCAGTACATGTCGGCTCCATTTATACAATTTGTAGAATAACTTTTAATCACTGCTAAACACAAAACATTACTAATTTACACACACTTTTAAGAAGTAAAGTCAATGATTTTTTTCTGACAAAAAGCACTGAATCGACTTGAGGATGCAATGTTCTGGCATTGCTGCACGAACATAACATCGTTTGGTGTTGATGAAGCGTGTTGTTCGACATAGCGTTGCGCGAGATCAAGAGCATTTGCCGCATCTGTGTGTGATATGATTTCAGTTTGAACATTCCCCTCTTCCTCGCTTTCCTCCAAGTCGATCTGCATCGATAGATTTGCAATAAGCGCGCACAGTTTATCAAACTCCCCTGGAGTAAACACTGAACTAGATACGACTAGACTTGTGCTCAGTGCAGTGATTCGTAAATATGTTTGAAATGTGGAGGGGAGAAGGGTAGGTAATCTCTATGCGCTTTGAGTCAACGAAGGAAATGCATTTCCTTTCCGACTTTCACTGGACCTGTTCATAAGCCGATCAAAGCTGTATAGAGCTGCCATTAGAAGATGTCCCCGCACATTATTTACCCATTAACATGTCAATATGTTGATATTATTTATAAAACCTGCCTATTCCGAACTATCGCTAATCCGAACAGTGTTCGGTCCCAATTAGTTCGGATTAGCTGGACTCTACTGTACACCCTGAGGCTTCAGAAGAGGAAGCAAATAAAAAGGTAGAGTCAGTTAATAAAGTTACATAATTTGTGTCTTGCCAAATTAAATTCATTATTTGTATTTTTTGTAACCGCAAGGTTGCAAAATAGCGCAGCCAAATTAGGGCAATTTTAAGTTTAACTAAATTCATTATTTATTTATTTTTTTACCGAAACGTTGCAATTATCAATCAATCATCCATTTCAAAATGGTAGCTATTTAAACATTCAAAAACGCTAAATTTATATAAAAAACATTGAATACTTTTGTAGCCCGATTAGTTTTCTATCGAATTCTATAGTTGTCAAAATTATTGAACAAAGGGGTAACAGAAAAACAGTATTCATTAGTGGTATACCTGAACCACTGAAACACATAAAACTACTGCACACTGTTTTACGCCGATTGCTCATGGTGACATGAGCAAACAGAGTGGACGGGTGATTTCTGAATTAACATACAAATGTATATGCATTGGAGCGTTCTACTTCGACAACCGTAGCAGCATGAGCTGGTGATGTGAGATAATTTTGAAATTTCAAATCAGTTTGTCTTTTGTCGCTGCGTACGCTCGTGTCACATCGCTCCTGTCACTCGTACGGTCATCACCAATGATACAAACGGTGCCACCGATATCAGCAATCTGAGATTAGAAGCAAGCACTGCAGAGCAGTTTATGTCTGTGTGTTCATTATGTCTGTTGAAGAAATTATTTCAACAGTGCAGAAGTATCCATCATGTAATCAAATGTTTCAGTTGTCATTCTTGTGTAATTACGACATAATTTCGGATACTGCCGCAATCATCTGTTAAGGTGAAGAAACTCGCCATATACTGGCCGTTCTTTATATATAAAATTTCTTTTGAATCGTCCAAAAATCGTCTTCCTTTTTAAATACGCATACGTCAACACCGAACTATCTAAATGCATCAACCTAAGTCTTTTCACTTTAGAGAACATGGTGAAAGTGGTCAACTCAAAAATATGCTCACCGATGTCCCCGCATCGCCAGTCCACGCAGAACACAATAATCTACCTAATGCTTGCGATACGAGCGTATCGCTGATGTAGCTCCGCTCGCTTGTGTCTCGTCGCTCTTGTAGGAATCGGCGTTACTTTTCCTTTGTTTAACAGTTGCGACAGTTACACCAATACATAGAAAATGAAACAGGCTATAAAATTTACTCTTGATAATTTCATAAAAATGTATAGTTTTTTAGTTATTCTCATTTAAAATGTTTAAATAGACGCCATTTTGAAAAGGATTATTGAAACAAGTTGATTATTTTTTTCAAACTAGGTCTTTACATTGCAAAATTTAGTAACGTAATTTAGTAAAACTTTAGTAATGTGCAAAATTTAAACTTAATCGGCTTAGACGTTCTAGAGATAGAAATTATTTAGTAAAAAAACAAAATGGAGGATAGCTGGTAAAAGAAGCATTTCCGGACATATGTTTTTTCTTTATTTTGACCAATACAACCACACCCTGAATAATCTCCATACATTAATGAATCAGCCTGTATATTCGGGGGAAACAGGTATCGCCAAGCGTTAAACGTAATCAACTATTTTGATAAAAATAAAAAAGTAAAACAAACTCTTAAAATTTAATGTAGGCCTACAATAAAATTTAGCTGATTTATAAAAAGTAAAAACATATAATGTAAATGAATTACCTTATTGTCTGCGGAAGAAATGTAATGACCGAAAACATTTTTAGAATTACTCAGCTGACTTATATCAATCATAAGATCTATGTCTTCGAATTTCAAAGGCAAATCTGAGATTGGAAACTTCATGTCTTTAATGTCGTAAACGACACGGCTGGATCCGATATAATCTTGTGCTTCTCCATTCAGTAGAGCAAACATAACGTTACGTTCTGAAACAAACAGAATAAAAGGTGTAACAAAATTATACAGTATTGTCGGACAATCGTTAGAGTTAATTATTCGGACATTTGCCATTATCTATGGCACGATCAGGTACATCATTGGGTCCATCACAAACGTTGTGCCGCAATATATGGTGAGACGATTCAACCAATTGATAAAAGAATTCCTTTGAAATGGCTTGGGAAGCATGTCACCCATATTGGAGCAGAAATCCCCAACACTGTTGACATTGACAATTTTACAAAATGGATGCAGGTATTCTGCATCTTGCCATTATCTTGACCAAAGAAGTCAAGGATTTATCAACATCTAACAATCCCTCTCCTTTCATGGCCGTTCCTCATCTGTGACTTACAAGCGTAACAAAAGTTATGTACGTGTTCCATACAAATTTAGTACAGCCAGTTCTCGATGTAACTAAAATTAAATTATGAAAGTAATGGGTGTTTCAAAATAAATAAAATATCAAAATAGTATGGCTCAGAATATCAGTGTTGTAAGGCTTTGTAGTAATTATTACATTTAACTTACAATTATAAATTATAATTACATTAAATTATAATACATCAAATGAAAGAGCAACTCAAAACAGTTTTGTTGGTACACCTATGCTCATGCACTGTTTCCTCCGTCTTCCGTTAGAAAGTGCTAGTAGCAAAGTTGGCGACTACAGAACAGGAAGCTTTTTTGTGTTTTACAGTTTGCAAGGACTGAATCCGTAGTTACAGTGCAACGTGCGTTCCGTAGTCTACTAAGTTCAAATGTAAACTTCCCAGTAATAATAACGTCCTTAGATGGTTTTATCAGTTTGAAGAAACCGGCTGTCTTTGCGTGGGCAACCACGAGTGACTGAAGAAAGTGTTGAATGACTGAGAAAGTCTTTCATGCGTAGCCCTAAAAAATCAGTTCAGAGGTTAGTTGTAAATTAGCAATTCCGGTGACGTCTGTGTATTAAAGAGACGCTTACAAGTACGTCCGAATCGTTTGCAGTTGTTACAAGCTCTAAAGCCTAGAGACTACAGTTTACGAGTCAACTTTGCAAATTAAATGTTCCTCCATGACGATATGAAGATTTTCTGGATCGTCTCATCTTTAGTGATGAATCGACATTTCACCTAAGTGGACATAAGAATACTCATATTGTGCGCATCTGGGGGTCACAAATCCATGAGATGTACAGTTGTAACAAGACTCCCCAAAATTGAATATTTTTAAAAATATATCCCGGCAGAAAATTTTGGGGCCTTTATTTTTTGCCGAGACAACTGTAACTGGTGTTTCTTATCTTGATGCGCTACAACTATGACACTTTCCTCAATTGGAAGAAGCTGAACTTTATTTGGCAGCAAGATGGTGCGCCGCCACACTGGTATAACTTAGTCCACGATTCGTTAAACGACGTTGTTGGCGACCACTGGATTAACCCAAGGTGAAGGATGACAGAACTTGTTTCGAATGGTCTCTACGTTCACCCGATCACCATGCAATTTTTACCTTTGGGAATTCATAAAAGAGAATGTGCGTGTGCCTCCGCTACCAGATATGACCTGCCAGATTATGAAACAGCATTGAAGCAGTTGTTGCAACAATTACACCAGACACACTCAACAAGGTTTGGGATGAACTCGGCTGTCGACTCGATGTGTGCCGAACGAATGGTGCTCAAATTGAATACTTGTAGGAAAAACTGTTTGAGTTGCTCTTTCATGTATTATTTATAATTGTAAGTTAAATGTAATAAACACTACAAAGCCTTAAAACCTGATATTCATTTTTAAACACCATTAAATTCTTAAATATAATTATAATTTGCTCTATCCTCTCCATTAACCCTCTCCCTGGTATTCCGTACCAGAACTTTAAATGTGTATAACTTCGCCATCTGTTGGAATAATTCAAAACTAACTTCAGAAACGTGTTCAGAGAACATTTTACAGTGCAGTTGTATTTGATTTTTAATTTCTTCCAGCTGTTAACGGTTTTAGATCTTTGTTTATAATAATCTGTAGCACAACTTTTGTAAACCAAGAGTCACGTAAAACATGGCTAGACTGAATTTAAAATACATGGTTAATTTTTTGATTTATTAAAATGTAGTTTTGTAGTAACTGAACACAAATAAAACAGATAGTTTATGGCCTAACAAATATAAAGTGTCTCCTCTAACATTTTTGTAAAAGTTATAACTGTGAGTGAACTTATTTTTCAATTTGTTTTTTATTTGGACTTTTAAAAAAATTCAGTGCTGCATTAGGTAAGTAAATATACAAATTTTGTATATATCAATATAATATTAAGATATGGTAAAAATTTCATGTATATTGAATAAGTAATTAGTCAGTTATCTTAGTTTGAATATAAGTGACAAATTTGGCCATTTAAGAGGTCTGGTATGAGGCACTTGGTGTCAATTATGAATACCAAGGAAAGGGTTAATATCTCTTTTGTTCAATATATATATAATATTTCAATAAATTTTGTTTGAATAATGTCCTCTACTTGTTACAAACAATAAAATAAGTTTAACTCTTACAACTTTAAATGTTACTGATAAAAGCGGACTAACTGTATTTCGGTTTGATTTCATTTTGTTAAGATAAATACAGATATAGGGAAAGGAAAAACCACGCACAATTCCCACTCACACAAACTGTATTGTTATTTAAACTTTGATCTTTATTTGAAAAGAAACAAAGTCTTAAATAATTGTCACTGTGTTTCATTCAACAAGCATTTGCTGCGGTTTTAATTTTTTCTAGCCTAGTGGGGTTTCCCGTAAAGCAACAGAACTATAGAGCGATCATCCGATAACTACATTGAAAGTAAATACAATCAAATATTGAGGTACTCATAACATAATACATATGAAATTACCTATGTACCAAACTCACTGTAAGAAGCAGGGGAAGCAGAAGAAATCATATCTTTTAATACTTTGGACGTCGCTAATAACGTGACTATTCCAGACACAGCAGTCATGGCTCCTGGTGCTAGTCCATCGAACATTGATGCCGAGTCCATTCTAGCAACTACCAATATTGTAGAACGATTCTTAAGGCTGGGATTATTGCGAGGTAACAACGTACTGACTATATTCAGATCTCCCATTGGATCACAGTATGATTCTGAAAACAAACATTGACTCTATGAGAGGATTGCTTAAAGTGAGTAGTCATAGCGCTTGGCGTTGTTCTAACTTAACTCAATTGACAACTCTACTTGTATTGAATATTTCCCCCAATAAAAACTATCTAATCGCAATAAAACAAAAACCGTTGGAAAAGAAATAATTTAAACTTTTATTTATTCTAAAATGTATAATTACATGTTATATAATCATCGTTTTAAAATTGTAGTTTTCCGAAAAGCTAATGCCGTGCGAGAAAACCAAAGAAATTACTCAATTTTGTCACTTCTCCAAGGCTCAATATAACTGTTTTGAAAACAATATAAAGATACCTTTGGATTTGTCAAGATTTTAACTTTCTAAAACTGCCTTCCAATCAGACAGTTATAGTTGCAAAAATATAGACTTTTCTGTAAACATTTGCAATTGGACAGTTTTCAACCAATGAAAAAGCTCATTTTGCATTTGAAATAACTGTTACAATTCAACATATTTGTATAGATACGTTTATCAATCTGTAGGGAAAACTTTGATCTTTCGTTTCATGTAAACTAAACCACCTTTACTGTAACGGTTTTATTCTTACAGACTTTTGGTGAATTCAAAACTCGCCGTTCCCAAGCTAGTTCTAACGGTCAAGTCACATAGGATATTGCATAGACTTGGTACGTGAGAGGTTTCATTCTTTTGATTTAATTTTGTGATTCAAGTTACACTAAGTCAAATATGTTTATGAAATAATAATTTACAATTATACAGTTCAATTCTTTGATTTATTCTCAATACTTTGTTATAATATTTCATTTTTGGGCAAAGCATACATATTCCTAAATTACTATTCAAACTAGGCCTAGTTTTGTTAGCAGTCTTGTAGTCAACTCCTATAAAAGCGGTGTACGAGCGTACGTACATACATACAATAATAGTGAGTAACATATAATATAACAGCTGATTTCACCCATCATCTGTAAACCCAGTGTATGTAGTTTGGGGTTATGTTTACAACTTCAATCGTTACAATTTCTTGTGAAGTTGACTTTTTTTAAATATAAGTTATAGAACTAATGAATACTATAATATACGTTATAATATTTGCTTTGAGGTTATAAACTATATATAAATACAACATTTTATCATCAATATATTTGTTTATACAAATTTAAAGAAGAAATAGGCCTACCTATTCGTTTAACAGCTGATTTCACCCATCATTTGTAATACTTAAACAAACCCAGTGTAGATTATACTTTGGGGTTATGTTTAGGTAGGCCTAGATAAGTAGGCCTTAATGCTGTTTGTAAATAGTTTGTTTTTTAAATTGTGTATTTCTATGTGTATCTAATTAATCAGCCTGTGATTTTTCACGGGTGGTTTACTAGTAGGAACATAAAAATCGGTGTTTTCAAAATAAGAAATTTGAAATTGATATATATTTGTATACAGTTCTATTTAGAACCAAATTACAAAACTTGTATGTTTTGAAAAAAATTACAAAAAATATTTACTAATTTTTATGTAGGCCTAAAGTTGAACTTTTCTTTTTGTTACTAAACATTTTTTGTTTCTTGAGCTAATAACTTTGTACATTTTACATCAATACATTTTTGCTGGCATATATGAATTCTTTGAATCTTTCACTTCAAAAAAGCTATGGAACACTTTTGGATTGGTTTATAGTTACTATATTTGGTGAATTTTTGAAAATATGCTTGCACACGCACCGAAATGACTTGGCTTTTCAACAAAATGAGCATGGACAGATCAAGGGTTAAAACACAATCATTATTATAATAATATGTAAACATCCAAAATTGAAGTTAATTTGTTTAGTAATTCTTACAAAAGGAGATGAATGAACTCATATAATTCAAAAGGTACTGTGCCACAGAAGTGCACATGGAAAAAATCATGTATGTATGTTGCCGTTTAGCCAGTCAAAATAAAATAAACTCTAGGCTTAACTTAAAATTGTGTTGCTAAGCTGGTATCCGAATCAGCTGTTTTATCTAGTATTTTATGCAGTTGGTTGCTATGGCAATGAATATAAAAATGTAATTTTGTAAGTCATAGCTTTATATTTTCCATACACACATGATTGAATTTTGATCACATTCATATCTGTATGAGCTAATATCCCTTTGGCTTCCCTGCAAGGGAAAATATTTAAAAAAACAGATAAAACTTAACAAAAAAATATTTTAACATGTAAAACTTTTGATCAATCTCAGCTTGACTCAAAAATTTCAATATTTGGGAAAACCTCAGCCATCTCGTTTCAAATTTTAAAATCCACTCACGTTCAGGACTGATGCGATAAAACAGTTTGAAAAAATAACTGTTTAAAATAGTACTTACGAGGGTTAAAGCTCATAACCATGAGGGAATTCCTGCGCATACAAGTAGGTGAGTCTACGGCGGCATGCATATGACTTCTCATTTGTAGAGAACACAAAGAACGTTGCGACTGAGAATCATCAAGTGGTAAATTGTACTTGGTGAAACACTGAAACAAACATTGAATTAGGACTGAATGGTTAATGTATGTAATTATGTTTAATTTCTCATACAATAAATTTATTTGTATGTTTTGAATCAATTTAATAAAAATATGCAATACATATTGTGAACCATTTTCCCAACCCTTAACTGGCACTACAGCAGGAAAAGAATTTTGTGATTACCCTATAAAAATAATTGTAAACTTAAGCCTCAATGAAAGTAGCGATATTAATCACTAATGGCTGCGTCCAAATCATTAAACTTATACATTTGAAAGGTTCTGTGCCACAGATGTGTAATATATCTTTTCTTTTCTAATTAACTTTAATTTAAAAGTGAAAGAAAAACAATTTTACCAAGGAAGAACAAAAGAAATCAATGATTATTTATTACTATATATACTATGTAACAATACAATTTAATGAAAATACCCACGGCATAATAGCTCATTTAACATGAAAAGTCTTATTCTCGGGGCTGGTATCCGTGGGCAATGATATTCAATCAAATATTAATAATAAAAAAAAGTTTTGAAAATGTTCAGTTATCAGTTATAGTATGGCAAGTTTTAGGTTAGTGTAACGCTGAAATATTATTGGTACTATCTCACTACACTTTAGATAATCTTCAACAACTTCGTGAGATTTTTTTTCTTCTATCGAGGTTTTCTCCTTACAGGTTAATCAACATTTTCAATTTTAGTTGGGTCCTTTTTAGTCTGTAACATTAACGGTCTGGCTTCTCTCCGCAAATTTTTTTTTACCCCTCCTTTCTTGCTTTTTTACCTTCTGCTTTTCAGCTTTGTTGCGGGTCTTGCTATATTTCAATTTGTCAGCTGTTACGTACATAGGCTATTTGGAGCCGGTCCTTAGTTCATATAACATGAATTTATTTATTTCTATCAAACTTTTTTGAATAGTACATTTATTATTTTCAGGAGTATGTAGTCTTTATAGAAATAGCGTTAATTAATCGTTTTATGCCTGTTTACAAAAGTTATTAGTGATTTTTTCTTGATTCATAACGATTCTGAACAGCTGATGCATTCCCTTATGCTGGTAGTTCGTTAATGATCCGCGAGAGCGCTCTGCATTCATCTACTTCAGCCTTTATCTCTATCAACTGTTCCCACTTGTCTCGCTCATTAATTTAAATGTACTTATTCATGCATTTATTGACCTAAATATATCCGTTTTTTTTTTTTAATTATTAATATTTGTTTTAAATTAGGTGTTAGATTTTATAATTCTTTACAAGTTATTCCAAAGCAAATATAGATGTACTATTACAGATGTGAAAAAAAATCATTTGTGTATGATGCCATTAAGCCAGGTAAAATAAAATAAACTAGGCCTAACTAAAATTGTGTTGTTAAGCTGGTTATCCGAAACAGCCGTTTTATCTGTTTTTTATGCAGTTGATTGATATGGCAACAAGTATAAAAATGTATTCTTATATGTCATGGCTTTGTATTTTTTATACGCACATGATATTTCCAAACAATTAAATGAAAGCATTTTGATCAAATTCACGGCTGTATGAGCTAATAACCCTTTGCCTTTGCTGCACGGGAAAATTTAAAAAAAACTAAATTATACAAACAAATAATTTGCGTTGTTTCCATTTCTTTTATATTGAACTAGCTTACCCATCGGCGTTGCTGCGATTTCAAGATAGTTAACCATTCCACACCACTTGATTTAATTTTAAGGGTAGTTATCCCATTTCATCCCATTGACTTGACCATCAAATTGCAAAATGATTTTCATGCCATAAAAGAATATACTACACAAATTTAGATTTATAGTTTGTAAACTTGTATAGGTAATACAGTAAACCTTGTGTTTGCTTTTACCTAATCTAAAGAAAAACTGGTAGTTGTGAAGAATTGTAAAAAATCTGATTCTAATAATTAGCCCAATTGATGTTTTGGTTCATTGTAGGAATAACCTAAAATTTGTTCAGTTTTTGATCCAAATCAGCTGTTTTATATATAATAGGTATGTAACAACCAATGTTTGTATTGAATTAAAATATAGTAAGCATTTTTCGTTGATTTTTGTTTGTGTTTGTTTTTAGTTTGTCAATGTAACCTCAAAAAGCTAATACTCTTCAAATTTGCTAGGTAATGTTGCTATGGTAATGTATGTAAACAAACGTGACATGTTGAGCTATGCTTTTTATACGAACAGCTGTTTTTGTGCTCCTGATAAAATCAAAAGAAATCTTTCTTCCATAAGATTAACATTGAAACTTTGAAGTCCTGTGGGACACAGCCCTAATGTCCTAGGACTTCGGTAAGTGGCCTAAAACCTGCCCAGGGTTAACCTGTGTTACTATGCAAAATTTCAAAGCAATCGGATGGACGGTTTGATAATGCATAAAAGACAAACAGAAGACAGACAGACATACATCGGATTTTATGTATATAAACACTTACCTTTATTTATTAAACTATTCTACCGTTTAATTGTTGCATTGTTTACTTTTAAGGAATTTCATATGTTTACTAAATATTTATCATTAATTCCATCAAGCTTCCTCTTTGACTTTACTCAATGTTTTTCTCATATAGTACAGGTACGAATTTACGTACAAATAAATTCCAATTAAATGCATGAAAAACAAATTGAATTTCGTTAATTTACAAAAAAAATTAGTCGAAAGTCGACCACAGAAGATAAGTAACTAATAAAGAGATTAACATTTTCTATGAAGGAAAATTTAATTCATAGGTTTTTTTAAATTAGGCCTACTAAGTTCTTTACTATTTTAGATAAAAAATCAGTTTATAATTATGTTCTTAAGTTTGGGGTGGTCAGGGATCGTGTAGGATCGAACCGGGCTACTGGTAATTCATTTACCTGTGCTTACGCTTTTCCCCCATCTTTAGTCTAACTGACATAAAGTAAAGACGTACATGCTACATGCTTCTTCAATACACCGAAGCAGAGCCTTGCAGTTAATTAGGCCTTTAAAACCCATTATATCCACTAACAAACTCTACATTAAAACCTTGTTTAATTAAAATAATAACTTTCACTTACATCCAAAACTCTGTTAAGAACCGTTAAATCTTTCACAATAAACATCGGCACTTTCCAGTCAACCAGAAGGAAACTCGAGCCATCCGGGTTCCACGGTTGGGCATCGTCGCATGTACCGGCCAATCCGGAATAACGATTTGGACAAGTATCATCGGGCGTAAAGCTATCGACTTTATCAGAAGTTTCATTAACAGCTAACAGTATGCCATTGATTTTAGGTGATCCATTTAACTGCAACATTACGTCTCTGTAAGGAAATAATTAAATGTTAACAAAAACTTGAAAACCACAAGCAAACATTTTAAAACTAAATTTAATCAAACTAAAATACAGTTGAACTTGGTTATAGCGCCAACGAAGGGACCAAACGAATGTTGACGCTACGTCCGAGTAACGTTATAAAGATGTACCAACTGGAAATCGTATTATTGTTACCTTGAGTGAAAGGACAAACAACTATACAGTATTACTATTATTGACAACATTATTCATGACGTAATAACATGACGTTGTAAAAATCTGAGGAGGGAGAAAATATTCGGCCTTTCATCAAAGGAAAGGGGGAATTCTAACATTTTTCGAGTTCTGAGACAACTGAATTCAAAGTTTGACGAATTGATATTTTGTAGATTTATGACGTTACAACCGAGTGGTTAAATATTTATTGACGCTAAAACAAGGGTTTATAATAATGTAAAAGACAATTTATAATAATGTATAACAATTTGACAGGACTTTAAAAAAATGACGCTATGTCCGAGTTGACGCATTAGCCGAGGCGGTTAAAACCAAGTTCAACTGTAGTTTTCTGGCTCTCTTGGCGGTCATTCTACTGCATCAGACAAAGCACATTTATTATGTTATTGTTACATTACACTTTGTACAATATAGCAAGAGCTATAAACAACTGGTAACATTGTCAACACATAACATAAAGCGCCTTAAAAGTAATTTGTATTAACCTAATCAGAAATTCCAAAACTTTATATTATCATTTAAAAATTCTTTAACGTCATAGAAAACCCTCTCTACCAAAACCTTTTTTACAAATTTCTTACATAAAAAATATTTTAACACTCCAAAAGCTGACTATAATACTCTTCAGTGCTAGATATTTTTAAGGCGGTGTGCACGTATACTTAAAAAAATATGTATAAAATTCTTACTAAAAGTAAAAATTGACTTATTATATATCATTATAATTATAAAAAATAGAATTTTGTATTTAATCTTAATAAAATTGTTGTACTTTTAATCCTAGATTTTCACAGCAATTTGTTTGCACAATTTAAAAATTTCAAATTTATTTTTCAGATATCCACGCACTAAAAATAATTTTAAAATGTCACCGTATAAATTAAAAGATTTACAAAAGTTCCACAATTGCATGCTGAACAAAAAAATGTAATAGTGTAACACTAATCTTCCAAACAAATTGGTTCATTACAAGAATAAAAAAAGGCTAGCGACTACCACAGATACAGATGTGTGCACTAAAACAGCTGACTTTACAATGCTACCAAAATTACATTTTTTAAAGCATCGATTTCAGACTTTATACTATACTGTAGTAATCGATTTCTGACAAAACCATATAAGAAACTCTCAGATTGAATGGAAAATGATGACTTAAACCTCTGTAGAAACGACTTTTAGCACTACAGACTGATTTATAATGATCGCAAATGCGACTTTAGCGCTTGGAGGGTTAAATCCTTTTAATGAGTGGAGGAAGCTTATTGATTTTGATTATTTTTGCCTATATATTCACTAGATTTTTCTAATATATTTAAGTAACTGAAAGTTTATTTTGTGGCTAGTCTCATATCGGGTAACATTTTGTTCATTTAACAAAACATCATGGATAGTTTTAATAAATAATAGGCAATGTCTATACTAATATTAAAAAGAGGTAAAATTTGTTTGTTTGTATGTAGGGGTAATCTCTGGAACTACTGAACCGATTAAAAAAATAGTTTATACTAATAAAAAGCTACACTATCCCTGAGTAACATAGGCTATATTTCATTTTGATAAAAACATTTTTTATTTCAATATTTGTAAATTTACGGAAAATATCTTAGGTTATGTATTTACATTTATTACCATGGCAACCAATTGAATAAAATAAGAGATAAAACAGCTGTTTGCTCCAGTATTTCCATTAACAGCTGATTTCAAACTTTGAAGCAATTATTTTTGTATTTCTAACTTTTAAGTTAGGTTATCAAAGTGTAGACCTTGATAGTTCTTTTAACCTTCATTGTAACTGCTGTTATAAAATATACGAAATAATTTGATTTGAACATTTAAAATTATTTACCATCTTCGCTTTGGGGTTAGTATTAATTCTTCACCTTTAAGGCCATGCCACACCGAGCTCGCTCCCGCGGCGGACGCGAAGTTTGAAAAATAGCTCACCGTGTTAACAAATGTAACAGGTCACACAGAGCAGCCCCCCGCGGTAGTGTTCGCCACTACCACTTGCTGAGCGATTTTTTTAAACTACCGAGGCGAGAGTGTGGTCTTGCGCATGCTCAGGGGTGCGCCTCGAACGGCCAAGGCCATCGCCATCTCCCTTGTCGCGCCACCACCACTACGTCGCGACTGTGATCCTTATTTGACGTTGTGTTTTATTGTTTTTCTTGTTGCCATCATGGAACAACTTATTGAAGAAGTTTTGAAAAGGCCGATGTTGTGGGACAGTAGAAGTGAACTCTACAAAGACGCTACACGGAAGGATAAGGAGTGGGAGGAAATTGCCCACATTCTAGAAAAAGAAAGTAAGTACAAACAAACTAAACTCATGCTTAGTTTTAACACCACGGAAATCATGCGCTTCAGTTTAAACTTGAGTTTTTAAATTACAGTTTAAAATTTAATTGAACATGTTTCTTTTGTTTGTAGATGTATGTTGGGCGCGGTACTTTTGGTGTGGACTGGCTTGTAGTAAAACGTCCGCGCGCTACCGTTCCTCGACGGTAGAGGCGGATGTCGGTGTGGCATGACCTTTATTATAAAGAAATTATAACATGATTATGTGCATACAAAGTTCCAACGGGGTAAAGTTCGTTTACACAAACTAGTAGTTTCATGCAAACCACCCATGCAAAAGATATTTTTTATTTTCAATTAAAAAAATTTAAATTAATCCTGTTGCACTTGACTTAAAAAAAAATCCATATTGCATGATACAGCAAAAACTGCCATGATAAACCATCAATCTAGTTTTCAAATCTATTGTATTACTCAAATACAAAAATTTGGAAACATAAAGTAAGCTATTAAATTTTTTTTAAATTATGAAAAAAAGGTTTCCAATTTAAATTTGTATCAATATAAAGCCCCAAGAATTTTTGGATATCCACGCAATTATGTTCCATGCCCTGAAAACTGACCTTCATATCTATTTCCTGTCTACTTGGACGAGATTGAAATCCTATGATTTGAGGTTTTCTACAATTAAGCTTTTTAACCCATTTGCAGCAAACCAACCACATCAAATGTGTAAGTTGTCTTACCAATATATAGTCAATGCCAGTACACCAGTATGCGGAATTGAAAGCTTGGCATGTCATTTCCACGAGATAATGTTAAGTACCATAGCGTTTGCAATTTATCTATCTTCTTCACATAAAATTGTTATAATAACCGATACTAGGGGCTCTGCCCCTGGACGCTCCGCGTCCCAACCCCGGCTCGGCCTTCGGCCTCAGATGGCTGCTTCGCTTCGCTCGCAGGTGGAAAATTCGATAAAAAATCTCGTTAATCTTTTGCTCGTTTGTACATAGGTGACCGAGCATAAATTAGCTGTTTTATTTGGCAGCTGACTCAAACTCATTAAACATTATCTCCATAAGATTAACATGGGAAATTTGAAGGATTGTATACCGGAGCTCCTTCTCGGGTGAATAGCGGCTGAACGGATGATAATATATAAGACTCGACATATCTGTGAATGATTATGTTAAGTTTTTGATTCAAATCAGCTGTTTTATATATAATAGGTTTGTAACAATCAATGTTTGAATTGAATTAAAATATAGTTAGCATTTTTCGTTGATTTTTGTTTGTGTTTGTTTTTAGTTTGTCAATGTAACCTCAAAAAGGTAATACTACATTTGATACTGATTTGATCCAAATCAGTTGTTGATCAAAATCAGCTGTTTTAAGCTTTTCATACGAACAGCTGTTTTTGTGTCCCTGATAAAATCAATAGAAATCTTTCTTCCATAAGATTAACATTGAAACTTTGAGGGCCCTAATGTCCTAGGACTTCGGTAAATGGCCTAAAACCTTCCCAGGGTTAACCTGTGTTACTATGCAAAATTTCAAAGCAATCGGATGGACGGTATACGAACGCAAAGTGGACAAAGAACCAAAAAAAAAAACCCCATAAGGAATACACAGCAGAAATTTGCATTTGATTATAACGTTTGTAAGGCGAAAGATACATGATTTGTAATGCTTGATGGCAAATCTGGGCGTGCATACCTTTAATTTAAGACCTCAATTATGAAAATCGGTCGGGTAGAAGAGCCAAACGGACTCGGAAAAGAAAAACAGAATTTTTTTAATATATAAGATAATTGTTGTAAAGTTTATCTCATATATAAGCAATGTTTTTCAGTCGAAAGTTCAATAAATTGAGCGGCTATAGGATTTGCAAATAAATAGGATTTGCAACTATATCCTAATTGTTATATTGTTTAATAAATATTATTCATTATTTCAGTTTAGCCTATAGTGATATTTTTACTGAATAAAACCATTTAAAAAACTTTTAACCACATTTTTTCTACCAGATTCTCTTCACAGACTTATCTTGTGCACATAAACTGCCATAAAGTTCAAACGAGTACGGTAAGTTCGTCAGCTCACCGGGGACATGATGCACTCAAATGACTTATAATCCACAAAATTTTCTACATTTTTCTACATCATACATACCTTGTTCGAACGTTTCACAACCAATGCATTGGAATTCACATACTAAATCAGAATCAGTTTATTATTCAGCTACTTCAGCACCATGAACCCTGAATCTGTCGTTACCTTGCACACTCGCTAAAATCGGCAGAGTACCGACCAACCGGTACTATTAAAAACTGAACGTAGTTCCACGTTTATCTGACAGATTGCGCACCATGTTATAGAGTTGTATTCGTAATGAGTAAAGTACATTAATATATATTGATATTTTAAAGTTGCAATCGAATTACAATCTCACAGATTATTGCATTTAGTTATATGCCTAGAGGTTAAGTTTCCTGCTTCGTCAGTGTGTTTATTTTAGGCAGCTTAATGATATTCCTAGTTAGCCTACTTAATACGTTTATAACTTTCACTTTTAGCTTACAGTACTCAGTTCTATTAATTAGTTTAGCCTGTTTTCAGATACTGTTGGCTACGTACAGGGCCTAGTATCAACATTTCGGGTATTGACAAATATTTGGATGAAGAATCTAACAGTGATTTGTTTTTTTAGAATCTGACAGCGAAACCAATGACGAATGTTTTACTGATAGTGGCAATAATGCATCTATTGAAAATACCCATGATTTAGGGCTAGGCATAAACGATGATAGGTTATATACTGTAGCTACACTATTGTGCATGTTTTCCAAAACATAAGTGCTCACATAGTTTTACAAGAAAATGGTAATAAAACTTGTAACTATAAATTTAATTCAGTGATTTTCCATAAACTGCTGGATATTGATTAAACTTAAAGGACGTTCAAAGAAATTTAATATAGAAATAAAAGAATGATTCTGTTATATATTACTATATTAGGCATAGTTCAAAAATAAATTTTAGGAGTTTTTTTGTATACATTTTTGAGAAAATAATCCTTTTTAAACATTTATAACAATAGTTAAAATATTTTAACATCATCCGATTCTACAGGCTATTCATGGTAAGGGATATTGTTTCATAATATGTTTTGCAAAATTAAAAGTTTGACAAATTTTATTGTAAAGATGGGACATTTTGTCAAAAATATATTTGCCCAGTTTCGAATACATAGTGAAAGCTCTCAACATTCTAAAAATTATATTTTTGCATTATAAACTAATTTAATTATTTAACTAAAAATTAATATTCTGTGACATCACACAGTTCAAACCGTGACACAAATACAAACTAAGTAAACACGCACTTGACAACCAACAACGACTGATAAGTTACATTCCTTACCAGAAAATACTGACCGTGGCTAAAGTAAGATTCACCCATATGTGTGCGTACATGTAAATTTATAATAAAGAATCTAAATAATTTATATTTGAATGTAATCTAATTAGGTTATTTATATTTAAATTAATTGAAATACATACTTTACCTAATAAACATACTTGGATGTACCACAGCAACATAAGGACCTGCTTTCGATTTTTGAAGAACCCAATTTAGATCTTCAATAGATTTTATAAAGTGAACCACACCTGTGTTGCCAGACAATGTTGCTGTAACATAACAAATTTATAATAATAATTAAACCCCTAATTAGTCTAGTCAACTATTCATATTTTTAATAGTATTTAAAAAAAACAATATAGAAATTTCAATAGTTTACAGTTGAACTTGGTTTTAATGCCCTCGGCAGAGTTATTTTGTTTCCGGTCAATTTGTTATCTATAATGTTATCACAAACCCCTGTTTTAGCATCAATAGATATTTTACCACTCGTTTGTAGCGTCATAAATCTAAGAAATATTTGTATTTAATTTCACTACAAATGTTTAAATTTGAATGTTATGTAAATATATCATAGTGTAGTAAACATCACCTATTAAGATATGATAGAACTGAACAAGTAAATATATAATCGGCTGTGTGTAACTAAACATGAGATCTTGCTGTTGAAGTGTTAGGACGAGATAAATGAGCGGATTAGCCACCAAATCATATATCTTGGCGAGGCATTTGTGATGAGACAGTTCCAGTGTTGTATGTGATTCTTATTGTTGCTGCCCTTACAGTATGTATTTTCCATATATTACACTGTAACCGTTTGTACTTTGTTAATTTTAATAGCTGTGTGTTTTAGATTTTTTTACTAAGACCTTAATCATGGCAAGTAGTAGAGTACAAAAAGAAAAGTTCTGTATTTAAGAGACAGTTTGTGTCATAAGAGCTAGTGAAAATTAATGTAAAAATTTTATGTATGCCGTGAGTTTGGTTTAGTTAATTCAACTGAGGTACAATTTTAAAAAAGATTAAATTTTAAAGGCATTTAAATAAGGGACATTTTTTTAAATTAGTAAATGCAAACATATTGTCGTGGACGCTGCTTTTTTGCATGGGTTCAATCAGAGTCAAAGTTCAGACATTTCTATATAAGTAGTCTATGTAACGCACTTAAATTTTTGCAATTCGAGGTAGCCTCAGCCCTAATTAGCTTGAATTACGGGGACTTTACTGTGCTGTAAAAGGGAATTGAAGTTTTATTAAATAAACTTCATGAATAATGTCGTCATAATATAATTAGTGAATAGCTTTCTCTCAATCTAACAAAAATACAGTTTCCTGTTGATACATCTTTTATAATGTCACTCGGACATAACATAAACATTTCATTTGTTGCCTCCCTTTGTTGACTCTACAACCAAGTTTAAGTGTATATAAAAAAAAAACTGTGTGGTCCTCACACCAACCAACAAGTCCTTTCCACTATTTTTCTATTTTATTAAGAATCATAATGGCAAGAGAATATCAATTCAAAACATTCTCTAATGTATTCCTAATACTAAATTTATATATTTTGACACTTCAAAAGAATATTTGAATTAATTGGAAAAGTAAAATTCAACATAAGGGTTGCCTCGTTGAGACTAATTATAGGCACATAAGACTGCAAAAGAAGTTCAAAATAGTAAAATATAATCTAGAAGGCCCAGTTTCCGTGCTGTATGCATTTATAAGCATACATTTTGAGTTTAATTCAGCAATAGAGTTTCACCTCTAAATAAATTTTATCATACAACAATGACTTAAATACTTGGTTTCTTTATAAAAATGCAATGCCCAGTTAATATTTGCTAAATTAAGTTGTTCAAGAAATGAGGCAAAATTTATTAACCATAGCCACCATTTGACTCGAGCGAAACTGAGTTGGTTGGTGAGATAAATTTCAAAAGTAGGCCTAGGAATAGGCCTACTGTTAATTTTTCTTTTGAACAGTGCTAAAAGCCTTTCTAAATCAACCATGTATTCATACCAGTGACCTCATGATTAAGCCTACGTTCTATGGATGATTAAAGTTATTTCTATACACATTTATATACCTTATAAATAAAATAGTCTTACAAATGTACATGGAGCATGCTAAAATAAATTCCTTTCCACGCAGATTCTATATTCTCTTTCTACAGTAGTTAGTAGCCTATATTATATTACTAGCTGCATACCCGTGCTTCGCTACGGGAAGTAAAATGGAAAAATAAGTACATTTTTTTAATAATAATAGGCCTACTATTGGAAAATTCTGAAAACTAAAGTTTAAGTTGCACAAACACGGATCCTTTTCGAAAACAGAAGTTTAGTGAGTAGTTCTGTGTGCAAATTTCCAGTAAGATTGTTAGGCCGAAGCTTTTAATATTAGGCCTACATAATAACCCGTGGGATTGTCATACTTTTTTCTCATGCCGAATTACAGTGTTAAAAAAAAAAGAAAAAGCGTTAGTGATTATGTTCTAAAAACGAACTACCAGCCAGGATTTTAGAAAAAGCTTTACGCTTTACCCACCATCACCCCGATTTTTTGTAGCCAGACTATTTATTGGTATTTGCAAGCCAACTTTTTCAGAACTATACTATTGCTTGGATTAGTGTGAACTGCAACAGAAAATAGTAAATTTGACTTAAGAAGAAAACGATGTCTTTTTTAATGACTGTGTTTTATAAAACTTCCTTATAAACCATGATTTTTGTGACTAATATTACCAGACTGTCAAGAGAACTTATACACGGACAGGATATATATAACTGGCTGTGGGAGAAACAGTCATTCCTTAAATCCATTCCTTCTGCTACTTTCAAAGAATGCCCTTGCGCTTTGTTTATCGTCATAGCAAAGCAGACCTCGACGGGAAACTGCAGTCGTTTAAACTGAAAATGGTAGGGCGTGTTATCACAAAATAGGAAAATTTTAGTCCCTTTATAAAAAAAATTATAAAAAAAATTTTTTATGACAAAATTACATTTTTATATTTCTGAAACACTTTTTTCCTTCTCACTAAACAAGTTGCATAATAAAAATGTTACTATTTTTAGTGACTAAAATATGTTTCCTTTCTGAGAAATACAAATCGGCCACTGTCCTTGACCAGCTATCTTAAATGTTGAATAACAAATAAACAAACAAGAAGATCGATAATCACGGCAAAAACGGCATAGAATAAACAGGATTATGTGATGATTAATTAATAACCAATATTCGAGCAGAGGACAAGATAACTATTTTTTTTCTTATTCAACACTTGTTCCTAAAACAGCTGAGCAAAGACCGTCTAACTTTAAACGCTGCCTTTACATTATCGATCGCGATAGAATTGGCGCGAAGAGTAATCTGTTGGAAGTTTATTAGTGAACTTCAACTTCTGGCTTAGTTGAAATAGTTTTCAATTTGTTAAATTCTTTGAAAAATCACTTACATTTAAGGTAACTAATAATAGTACCTTAATTGCATGACAAAACGGTCACGTAAATAGTTTAAGTATACAGGATGACTACTTTAAGTGTGCCACCATTGGTAAATCAAAATCAACAAGATTTACAGGAAACTTTAAATGGGGGACTTCACCTACTTTTTAGTGGCCATTAAAAATATGAATTTGAAATTTCGAAAATATGCCACCATTTTCCAATATGGCGGCCAACTTTCGAATTTCTTATGGTAACCCCTATTTTTATGGCGGATTTGAATTTTACATGCAATTTTAAGACATTTTTATTCTTGGTGTTTTTTTTTATAAACTTAACCGTTTAGCCGCTAGGAGCGCTGAAAGTTTCAGAAACTCTTATTTCAACAATTATCAAAGAGGCTTATTTTCAATTTGAAAACAATAAAAGTTAACTCAAAGTGTAATATGTTTTACAATGGAATGTTAAAAAACTGTTGCAAATTCATAAATACTTTATGTTATACAAAAAACCTACTGAAATTACTGTTAAAAAATCGCTAACGCAACCACTGTGTATTGTGTAGAAGATGTCCATCTTCATAATCACAAGCGTGTGCACATAAATACATCTTCTTACACAATACACAGTGGTTGCGTTAGCGATTTTTTAACAGTAATTTCAGTAGGTTTTTTGTATAACAAAGTATTTATAAATTTGCAACAGTTTTTTAACATTCCATTGTAAAACATATTACACTTTGAGTTAATATGATTTTTCGTTTGCTTTGTTTATTTCGACATTAAAAGCTGCTTACCCCAACCATTGTTTGTTTGAATTATCAAAATGAATATTTTACTTGTCTGCCAGCATTTTGTAATCACAAATTTAAATCATTATCAAAACGGCCCCGGTCGCTACCGCGCGGTCACGATTGCTACCATTTGGTTACGGCCACACAAATCGGTCACACATACAAAATCGGCAGTAGGCCTATAAATGTTTGATTCAAAATCTGATTGTATAATTTCTATACAGAATTATTAACAGAATGTTATTGGGTATATAGATATTATATTTTTAAACTAATCACAAAGTAATATTTTGCCGATTTAGCAAGCGTGACCAATTTGTGTCCATTAATGCTTTGGTACACTAAAAGTCCAAAAAAAAAATAGAAATTCATAAAATTTAGCTCAGCTACATATGAGATAAGGTTCCTGAACATGTTATTTTCCTAATATGCTATATATTTAGGCCTATATAAAATCAAATACTTAATTTTAATTTCTTCGAAATTGTCTCATTTTTTGACTTTGACCCGTAGGCAGAAGGAATGAAAGGGATTCGAGGTACAAAAACTATTTCTTCTACATTACAAGCCTGTGAATGTGGTTGCTTCAATGACAATCCTATGTAAGGCTTTAACCTGCAGTCTGGTTCCGTTACAAAGTTTTGAAGGGATCAGATTGCGCAGCAAGATTATTGGAACGCCAACTTCGAGGCAGAGATTATGAGGTGGAATTCCTGGCAGGTTTAAAGTCTGAAGAAACTGAACTCTACAGAGTGTAAACCCTGTGGAGTAAAATAAGTTAAACAATTTTGCCTGGCAAAAATACTTTAGTATAGCCAATGTTACAAAATCACATATTTTTTTAGACATAGGGCTACAAAAAATTTAACCGGGTCTTAAATAATTCTTATAACACTTATAATAATTTCATAGTTTTAAGTCTTCAAAATACAGAAAACACATCCTAGTCTTACAACTTTGAACTCTGGACATTCAAAGGTTGAGACTAAGATCAATGTTATAATTTTCTTCCCTTGATTTATTGCTGTAGCAAACGACGTACTTATCACTGGCATGAAAAAGATACAAATAGCAAAAAATATATCAATCTTACAAGAACATCCAAATTGGTGGGTCCCATTCAAAATACGAAAACATACAGCTGCATTATCAAAGGTCTCATATATCATATGGTGAATGTTTTTTCTCTCTGCTTCAACTGAAACAAAACAATCATACTATCATTAATTTATAGCCTATACTTTAATAATTTCAATGTAAGGTAATATAGCCCACATTAGGTATATAATAACAAACTAATAATTAAACATAAGCTACTATGTATTGAAAAAATTCTATATTTATTTATTACACAGCTAAAAGACATTATATAACTTATATGCACATATTATATGCTCTATGTCCAATATAAATTAACATTAAAAATACACAAACACAATACAATTTAGACAAAGATAGGCCTAAGAAATCCAAACTAGTAAAGGGGAACAAGCAATAAAATTTATAATTCAATTATAAATTATGCAATAATTGGCGCAAATTTACTATACGACTCTAAGCCAACAGAAATGCAAGAATAGAAAAAATAGCCTAAAGTTCTAACTTAACTATATTCTTTAATCACAGTATGTTTACCTGTATTCAAAATTTAACAGGAGAGTAAAATAAGGTTGTCGTCTGCAAAAATATTAGCCGAAGGTTGTATAATAAATTTACGCCCAATAATTTAAAAAAATATAATATTCCTAATTTCAATAGAATAAAATTAATAAAAATACTACAATATAACTTATAACAATTTTATACCATTTAAATTTTGAACAATTAAATAGCCTACATAACAAATAATTTAAAATAGGCCTACTCATTGACTATAGAGGAATAATAATAATAAATTGACTATAATTTAAAATTGGAGAATACAGCCATGATTTCAAGGCCAGCAACAGTACACAGAGAACTCTTCTACAGAGTAGAAAGAGCTAGACAATAGTACTGTAGCTGTCTAAGGCTATTTTTAAAAGATAAAATATCCATAAAATGTTTAATTCTCTGTGGTAGCTTATTTATAAGTCTAGCGCCAGCTTGGAAATGAATTTTGCTGTATTGTTATCCTATAACTAGAGCAAATGACAATTCCAGGATAGAATTTATTATACGTAACACATGAATCGCAGAAGTCCTAGGTAGTTAAGTTGCCTAGTTTAGAAAATGTAGTAAATGCCGTCATTTTATCATTATTATTCCAATGTATTAGGCTAGAGACAATTTGCGGTGCATCGACTCTAGGCTAACTTAGGCCTATGGCAACAGAAATGCAAAAATAATAATAAAAAAATACCTTCTAAAAGGTTCTAACCTGACCTATTTAGACACAGTATCTATACAGTACCTATATTCAACATTTAACAGTAGAATGTGAAACAACGTTGTCTGCAAAAATATTAGCATAGAGTCGAATAGCCTAGTAAATTTACGCCCAATTTGCTAGTCAGTAGGCTAGCCTACCGTTATTTAGGTTAGTTGAATCATGTCTGTAAAATGCATTAGTTGACCATAGGCTAACGTTAGACATTTCTGACATTATCTATTTTCGTCAATTAGGCCTATTACTCATCATCAAATTTGTCAGAGCCTATTGCAAAATCAGAAGGCTAACCCGTATATAGGCCTATTATATAATAGGCTACCGGTATATATAAACATTTCATTACTCTTAAAAGAGATGTTTTAAGGTTATGGTTGGTTAAATTTTATAGTTTGGTAGTTAAGTATCCTCTCTTTTACTTAGGCCTATAGTTAAAAATCAGTATTAGTCCTATTACACTTAAAGCTAATGTGAACCAAATTCCTTTTGTTCAAAACACATTAGGCTAGGCTACTTCAGCAACAAGTCAAAATATGATTTTTCTACGATAAGTTTGTAAAAATGTGTGTAATAAAAGTATGCAACAACAAAATATTTATCTGAATAACACAGGCCTATGACAAATAAAGATTGCAAGATAGGTTATGTTAACAATTCAAAGATTAAAAATTATGTGAGAGTAATTGTAAATAAAACTAACAAACATTTAGAAAAGATAATTATGGAAATATTAACTAAAACATAATATTAGTATACACTTACCAGTAAAAACATTTAAACTTACAAAAGTCATTAAAATAAAACCTAAATACAACACCGCCATTGTAGCCAATGGTCCCGGTCCAATTAAGTGTT
>JAGFPH010001967.1:143153-159243 GCA_018207615.1 Philaenus spumarius
GCAGTATAAACAATTTAGGCTATTATCTTGCTTAATGCGGAGAAGAAAACAACGAGAATGCCCTCATCAGGCTGTTGTTTTCGGCACTACCGCCTATTGGCAAATTTATTATGGCAAATTCGCGCTATGTTCTGAAGCATTTTTATTAGTATACTTTATCAACCTTATTAAAAAAATTGCAGATATACGAATTGTAGATTTTAATGTCTACTTTCAGAATCCGTTTGGTAAATTTAAATCGGGCCTCTCAGGTTAATTGGGCGCAATATGCAAAATAATGGCTTACATTGTTTATACTGAAATTGTGCAAAAACTATTAATGCGACAAATTTCATCTTCTTCCTGTTTGAAGAACACATAATAAACAATCGTTTTCTGACAAATATGCCATTAATACTGTAAATTAACAAAGATATGAATTTTTAAAATAATTTGTTTTTAAGCGTTTTTCCGACTTTTTTCTCATTCAGGGTCTATAAAAAACTATTTGTAGGTTTTTTGGAAGTATCGTTATTCATTCATAATTTTTTATTATATTAACTATTTATTGTAATTTTTGTTTATACAAAATGCGCAAACGCTCCTTCCCTGATAGTTTTTGTTGTGCTAACCTTAAAGTCACTGTTGATGTCGCTTGCTGTTAAATTCCAGAACAAAATTAGACTTCTTTTTGCTCTATTGGCTGGGCTAAATGCGCTAAGACAATCGGCGCAATGGTACATATTTTACAGACAAGACCTATAGCTGTAGCCCATGAACAGTAAATCAGGTTTTCCTTATTTCAAACGATAATATAGAATTTACACTAAAATCCGTATAAACATCAATGTACAAGTATATCGATTTGTACTAGACATATCGATTATAAAATATGCTTGCTCGTTGGTTGAAAAACTGTCAAATCTTAAGGGTTTACAGAAAACTTCATATCTAAAAAATTATAAGAGTGTTGAATGATTGGAAAATAATGTTAGAAAGTTCAAATCTTGACGAATCCAAAGGTGACCTTATATTCTTTTCAAAACAAGTCTGCCTAATGATTATAAGCCTTAGAAAAGTGAAAAGTTTTGTGTCTTTTCTTTTTGTTTCTCGCGCGGCGTCATCTTTTTAGACAACTACAATTAATTACAAACGATGATTACAAAATATGTAAATAAACATTTTAGAACAAATTTGTAAATACAAAAATTAATGTTTAAAACATTTTCTTTCCAATCGTTTTTGTTTTATTGAGATTGGATGATTTATAGTGGATTAAATATTCGACACAATCAGACGATACAATAATGCTGCCTGCCACTTACTTGGCGGGCTTTGGCGCTTGAAGGGTTAAATCAAACATATAAATCAAGCATTAAAAAATGTTTGGGGGGGTCATGACCCCCATGACCCTCCCCCTGTATCCGCGCCTGATGTTAGCATACTTTTAATTTGATTTTCCGAAACATTTCTGAAAACTAAATACGAAATTGAACAAAATGTGTCACATTATTGAAAATAATTGTATTTATTACAATAAACCACTAAAACTTGAATGTCATACTGCAGTTTAATAACACATGTGTAATACTTATAAAATAAAACACATAAAACTTATAAGTACTTATACAAAATAAAATTAATAGCTTATATGCACATTGACATAATAATTACTGCTGACATAAAATATGCCTATTTTGTTTAAATAAAATTGCTTTAAATTGACACTGTGCAATTTAATTTAGTCTAGAAGTTTAACTTAAAATTATGTTTTTTTCATCAATTACACTCTAGGTTTAAATTTGATTCTATTTATTTTTATATTATATATTTATTTATATCTAATTATTCTGACAATTTTAAGTGAATTTTGAAACATTTAACTTAAAGCTGCAGAAGAAATTACTTGAGGACCTTGGTAACTTTTTAACATAAAGTAATCTCGCTTGCAACCCTTACATTAAATAAATAATTTGTTTTATTAATGTTTATTTTCATTTGAAGCTGGGTATTTAAAATTTGTTGTTTTTAAATTTTGTGTTATCAATAATTACCGGTACTCTAAGTTTAAATCTTATTATTATTTTTATACTAGCCCATATATTTATTTATTGATATCTAATCATTCTGAAAATGTTTGTTTTAATGTATTTTGTTAGTAAAGGTGTTTCTTGGAATATTGAAGTCACGCTGCAGACAATATTACTTGAAAATCTTGGTAACATTTCATAAAGTAATCTCGTCTGCAACGTAACATTAAATAAATAAATACCTTGCTAAAACGGTCTGCTAGTAACTTGACCGCAACGCAACAACATATTACCAAATTAATAGTTTCAGTAATTTCGTCTGCAACGTTATATCAAATAATACGCGAGAGCTAAGGCGAGCCGTGCTTGCGCGGCGCATCATGTCACCTCTGTGACGTCACATAGGACCCCACACATAGGGCGAGAGGAAGGTTGGGACAGTCGGCGCGCGCCAACATCAAACGAGTGGGCCAGCCCTTGTATTCTATAGCTGCTTCCATTTACACAGGTCCGTGGGGTGTCGGTGACGTATAATCCGTGTTTTCGTAAAATATTGTCTTCTGTGGATTTGAATAGAGGGGTTTTCACACGTTCGTCGCAAGTCTGTATCAGTGTTGACAGTATCTCGTCCGTGCTTATTAAATTAATTTCCATCGATATTTTTAAAATATCACAAATTCACGGACGTCATTTTTTGTTTGTTTACAATGAACGACAAACAACGCATTGAATGTGTCAGAATTGTACGATCTATCTAATCTTAAATATAAAATTAAATCTTAATCAAATTTTTAAAATGAAATCTGAAGCAAGATATGAGATAAAATGCAAAATACGATAAAGTTCCATAGGAAAGATGAGCTACTGTCAGCGAGCCACGAGATGGTCCCTGGACCTGCCCATTAACAGCCATGTCCTCACGCGGTATCGCCTTTTTAGCAGGCGCAAAGGCAAGTAACGGGGACTATTAATATACTGACGCGATAGCGGAAAATAGAACGTCATATAGCATAGTATTGATATTGATCATGCATTCTTATGTTAAAACTAGGGGAGACCCCTGCGTGCTCCGCACGCCAACCCCCAATGGTACCTTATAAAAACATACGTTATGTTTTATTTATAATGCAGTTTAACCCATATGTCTAATTTAGATGGCAGTGAATTAAAATAAACAGTATATACCACAGCTGTGTTAGTTTAATAGCAGACAAATGTTTTGATTTTTACGTCTTTTTCACTCCATAAGATTAACATTGCATTTTTTTGGGTGCCCGTGGGTCAAAGCCCTAGAGGAAATACAAAAAACTAAGACATAGGTGCAAAACTACATTACCTAAGGAACATTTCCTGAAAATTTCATGGCTTAACTCTCTATAATTTGTCCGTACGGCGACCCACACACACACACACACAGATTCTCAGTTTTATTTATAAGGATTAGTAATTAAAACAGCCGATTTTTTCAAATTAATTCTATTGACTAAATTCCCAACAAAATCTGCGCAAACAATACAGTAAATGAAAAATGTGTACCTAGTAGCCTACAGGCGCTTTAAATATCATACTACATATAAATAAATTGAGTAAATTAAGTTTAAAAAATATACAGTAAAGGAGGTTCTAAAAATCAAAAAGTTATAAAGTACAATAATATTAACCAAATTTAAGTTACTGTAAAATATTTAAAGGAATGTAAGTTTATGCAGGAAGTTTATAAGTTTATACAGTTGTTGTATAATAAATGAGTTATATCAATTAAAGTTAATTTATAATCATATTATTATAAACTTGATTACTTGATGTTTTCTTTTATTGTTATTTGTAAGGAATATAATTACACTGTTCATTAATAATTTAATCTTCTATCGTTTTTAAACTTATAAATCCAAAAATATTATACTATGCCAAACTGTTAGTGTTTTTTTAAAAAACATATTATTAATATTATTTCAACACTACTAATCAGAATTATAATAACTTTTAAGCTGTTATTCTGTTAATCTATAAAAAAAAAATCTGTTCTAATCTATTAAAATCCATTTAGTATAATAATTAAGTAAACGTACATACGAACAATATATATATTAATTTTGTTCTGTCACAGCAGTAATTGCATACATAGTTCCAATAATTGCTACTAATAATGTTATTTTTTATATATATTAAACAAAAAAACACACTGAAGAATTCCTGTTTTGTACCACGATGCCACGTTCGATTTTAAATAGCATTTGTCGAATAACGATGCTGCGGACATTCACGGCGGCTCTGTGCTAGGTCGTGGCACATAGCTACAAGCGCCTTCAAACTAAATCTAGGCAAGGACTCAGGGACCATCTCGTGCCTCGCGTACAGTATTGTAGAGACCCTTATGGTGAGACCTAATGTCGCGGGAGTAAGAAATAAACACCGATCATGGTCACCAGAATACGTTTTGGAGTGTCATTGAAATGTGCATCTATATATATGTGTTCGTACTCTAAAAGCCGAATTTTTAAGACCGATTAGGTCTAAATTTGGTTGCACGTTGGTTGCCTAATTCGCTCAGATGAGTTTGTTGGCAAAAAACATTCAACAACCGGAAGTACGTTTTTTGACTGGACTATTTTTACTTTCTCCACCCTATGGGCCTACGTAGTATATGGAGAAAGTATTGTTTTCGTAAAAATGTTCGAATTTGAATTTTCAGTTGAATTATCTGTTTTGGTGCTCCCAGAACCCCCAAAAATTGTTTAGTGCAATTATCTGTGTTGGTGCTCCCTGAACCCAAAAATATTTTTAGTGGAATTTTTTGTTTTGGTGCTCCCTGAACCCAAAAAAGTGTTTTTAACGTGGTGTCTGTCTGTCAGTGTGTCAGTATGTATACACGACCAGAGGGGACACTATTGGTCCGATTTTCATGAAATTTGGTATGTAGGTACTAAACCCTAATATCTCCAGGTGTTTCTTTCATTTTTTGGAATTTTTAATTTTCAAGGGTAATTTACCCCAAAAAACCAATAAAAAACGACAAAAATGCAAATTTCTCAAAAACGGCTCTAACGATTTTGATCAAATTTTCAGTATTTATAGTGCTTAAGATGCCAAACAAAATGACACCACCCGCTTTTATCAAAACTTCGGCGTTTCATAATTATGGGGAAATGTTAAAAAATAAACAAGTTTATGTTGTCAATCTAGCATCACGGCGACGGCCGCACGGGGTAGCACAACGGTAGCGAGGACGGCCAGTATTTCAAAGGTCGCGCGATCGAATCCCGCCTGGGACAATAACTTTTTTATACGATTGACGTAGGTAGAATATTATTTTTTTGTTTTGTTCTAAAAAGTAGTAAATAAAATGATTAAAAACAATATTATTTTGACTACAGTAAGTTGGGAGAAAGTTTGTGTCAGTTAACTGATACCGTTTATTTTAATAATTTTCGTATTAGAATAAAAAGTGTTTAGGGTTTGTTTTAATGTAGGATTTTACTCTGCACATTTTATTGTTTTACACGACCTTATAGCTCACTTGGTCCCCCCGAAATCGATCAAAACTTAAAATACCATAAATGTACCTGGTTCAAATCCACGTGTGTAATTTTACTCTTCTGGTCCGAGGACAACTGCCGAGTTTGTACCCTGAGAGTAAAGCGAAGCAGTCCGTAACCCGAAAGAGCAGCTAATTCAAAAAGATAATTTTTCGCAGCGAGTGAGTCGAAGCTGGAGGCTTAGGTGCAAACAAATTCTACTGCTATATTTCGTACACAGAGGCGTACTATTCAGTGCCTTCGTGAATAGACTTAATTTCCCAAATTGTCGGTTGAAACTCCAAAACGTATCAATTTAATTTCGTAAATTCGCTAAACCTACGTCAGCGGTTTAGCTGAGTGATAGAATTATGAATGATTAGGTAGGCCTAGATAAAGTGTGTTGTTTAAATAGTATTTTGTATAAATTATGTATTTCTGATGTGTATCTAATTAATCCACCTGTGATTTTTCACGGGGATTTACTAGTCTGTTTAATAATTTGAAAATGTTTGTGAGAAAGTATGTGCCAGTTCCTGGTACCGTTTATTTTACTTGATAACGTGAGTTGGTTTATTCTCGAAACGTTGGGTATTATTTTCTGTATACACAAATGTTGGCAAAAGCCTGAATGGTATCATCGTCTGCCACGTTTGAAAGTTCAAATTAAAATCTAAACCCACAAACTTGAATCTACAAAGTATAGAAGCTGTCGTCGTTAGATAATACTGGCTCCTGATCTATTGTGTACGTGCAATTACCCCTTCGTAGTGGTAGTGTCACTGGGGTTGCCGTTTTAACTTTGAAGGCGTTTTCTTGTATTTAAATGAACTTGAACACAAGTTCTCACAAATGAAAGGTTTATTTATACTCGTCCGCTTTAACGAGAGTCCATCTTCAGTGATTCTGCAAAAACGAACTCAGTTATTGTTTTGACTTATATGTCAGGATTTAGTAAATCAGTCTTGATTTACCTATTTTAACTTTTAAAAAAATAAATAAACGGTACCAGGAACTGACACATACTTTCTGACAAACATATTTAAATTATTAAACAGATTCACTGTGACTTCATAATTTGTAGGTGGGGTGGGAGAGGTGATTTATTAAAGTAGGAGATTAACTAATAAATATTATTATTATCTAGAGAGAAAACTATTCGATCGATTTCGAACAAATTTGCACCAAACACGTCAACTAGACCTGCAGGCCTGCCTACAGATGCACGAAAAAATGTTTTGAAAATTTTTGAAAAATAACCCCCTTTATGGCCAAAAAACCCCCAAAATCAGTTATTATTATTAGTTAAATGAGAATTTTTAGAAAGATACGGTTTGTTGCATATGGTAGGGTACATTAAAGGCTACAAATAAGCCAAATTTATCAAAATCGTTAGAGCCGTTTTTTATAAAAAAATAATAACTGATTTTTAACTGAGTAAAAGCTGATCCTTACATAGAACTTGTGTTCTGCTAACCTTACAATTGTTGTAATTTGAGTTATAAAAACTGTTAATAAATAATCATTTTTAGTAAAATAAAATTACTATTACAATTATTCGATGTTTTTCTTCAAATATATCAATTAGGTAAGTAAAAACATTGTTATGAAAATAACCTTAGTTTTTGTACTGTTGCTACAGAGCAACATAATGCACTAAGTGTCATAGGTTAGATTTTTCAAGTGTAGTTGAGGGGCCAACACCATGCAGAAAAAAGGTACTGTATTGTTTAATTTTTTTTATTTATTTTTTATTTTTCCTATACATATACACTCTATTCTTCTATATGTAACTTTAAAACTACTTTTGTTTACTTTTTTAACTAATATTGTTTATTTTTATACAAAATATTAAGTGGACATTTTACCATTAGCGCATGATGTTGCTCATAAGCAACATGCAAACAAAATGCGATTTATGCAAAAATGAATAAAATAATTTCTTTTTACTAGTTTTGCATTAAATAAATACTAAAAATACATATTTACAAAAATTTGCAAGTCAAAAGAAAAAATCATGCATTAAAGGGTTAACATAGTTTACTTGGTAATACCTCTGAAATGGACATTGTGCTTCCTCACTTCGTAAGTTGTGTTAAAATAGTTAACTTTGTAATACCTCTGAAATGGACATTGTGCTTCCCCATTTCATAAATTGTGTGATTCAATATGTTCTATAATTTTGAAGTGTAAATCAGAATATCGCCATAGAAGTTTACACTTCTCGCGTGTGGTCTTAAGCACACCTGGATTTTTTTCACTGTTGTAAATTACTCTATAACCTGCAATGTTTTGTTGGATAAAATTATGAGTCAAAAAGGCGTGTTTTTATATTTAAATAGGCCTACCCCAATTTTAGGAGGTTCTATTAAAAACCCTAGTACAAAGCGATTTACTATACGATTTTCGTTAAAATTGTTCTAAAAGTCTGAATTAAGCGAGTACTAAATTTAATTGCACCTAAACTTCTTGTTTATAACATGGACAATATAGTCACTACAAGGTTCCCCTAATTTTGAAAGAATATCTTGAAGTTTGACACAATTTCTGGTAATATATATTTAGGTACAATCATTTGCAACTAACTTAGTTGTCTTCCTGAAATCTAGCTAACACTGAGTAATAACAATAGTATTGCTATTTTGTACACAATTTCATCACCAACATTTCTTCAGCTTAACTCTTTTGCCTTATCTTTAACAGTTTAGCCAACGAAATTTGAAAATATCGACAAAAACTACGGTTGGTTCATTTGTTCAGCCTATTATGAAAATTCGCTTCGATTCATCCCAAGCCACTACGTAGGCCATCTTCAGGCAATTACACCAGTCATAGTTTCATCGAAATCGAATAAGCAGTTTTAGTAAATAGTCACGTTAAAATCGTATCCACACAATCTCGCCTAAAAATTATCTTCGTAGTAACTATTTGCAGAAATAACTCTCACAGATTGGTTTCTTAAACCGTTTGAAAGTGTAAAGAACACCTGAGAGTGTAAAATTTAACGGGACCACCTTGCGTAAACGGCTACTAAACAAACAGCTGATTAGGCCTATCAGCTGATAAGAAGCGGTGAATTCAGTGCACGCAGTTGTGCTCACTGCCGCGCCTAAAGTGCACGGTTAGAGTTGGCACATTGGTGAGTTTCAAGGACTATTGTTAGCCATGAGCATGAGTCAATCGACAACAGTCCAGTGACGGTGTTTGTGAGGTTAGGTTGTGTGAATTCCGAGAATGCGTGTCCTACTTCTTCAACTCTGAGTGTTGTGTTTGTTTACAATGGAATATCGTAAAATGGTGAGTTTTTGTTTTATTGTGGTTTGTCTTTTTTGTATTTAGTTGGCATCGGTTAACTTTGTTGCTAATTTGAAAGGTCAATAAGACATTTAATCTGAGAGTTTCTTGTTATAATTACTAAGCACTCTACACATTTTTTGTTTTTAGCGTTATCTTTCTGGATTTTCGTTTTATCTATAACAAGAACGTCGACACACCGCCTACTATTCACAGTGTAATTAATATGTTACGTATTTCTTCTTGTGTGAACTATTGGTTTCGAAATACCTAATCTTGTAGGCGGTAATCCACTGATGCCAAATCTACAAATAATATACGCCTGCAACAGCTGATTTAATCACACAAATTCTTTGCACGTGAACTTAAAATTCAAATAAATACAAATTTAAAACGTCACTATTAGGCTTGTTTCCTAGTTGGAAGCCTTTGTTGTGTATGTTTGCGGAGGCTATCATTTTGATTGGGTCTTCCCCTTAACCCTTTATGGGGCAGCAGTTATTGAAGTGTTTTTGTATTAATGGTCAGTGGCCAATTAACTAACCACCCCAAAAATGCTCTGGGTGGGCAACTCATTTTTTCGAGACGCAATTTTATTCATAAAAGCTAAATTCCACATAGTACCTAGATGTGAAAACTGCTATTATAGAATTTTTATCATAATCAGACCAACTGATAAGTGGTGGTCAATAAACTGACCGTTTTGGTCAAACTATTATTGTGATTGAACAGTGTTTAATATATTGACCACTTTTTTAGGATTTAATAAAAAGTCACGTAGTTAATAGTACCCTAAATATCAAATTTATTTTTTCAATAATGTAAAAGTTCTTTAGTTAGCACAGCATACATTTTTTGCCAAAAAAAGACTGAACAAAATTATTAATTTTATCTTTAGAAAAAGTTTATCGTTAGAAATCTGTATCGTTCAACTTTGTCTCTTAAAATCACTACCAGTCCTCCTGTGTTCAACGATCACTTAACTTAAACGTTATATTAAGTGGTTAGTTTATTGACCACCGTTAAGGAAAAATGACTGTTTTATGTGCTGCCCACCCAGAGCACTTTTGAGGTGGTTAGTTAGGGTTTTAAAGGAAAAATATCTCACTTGTATAATAATTCAGCATACCTAGTCTTAGTTTGATGATGCTATTTCTGGAGATGTTTAAATGAAAAAGTTGTCATCATTGTCAACAAATTATGAAATGTCATTTTTATTTCATCGCTATATTCACAAGGGCATTTTTTGAGATTTTTGGTTTAAGGGTCTGCTGTAGTGGCGGCCATCTTAGATTTTCATCCCGTAAGAGCAATGGTCAATAATTTAAAACCATTTATTTCGTTTTTTTTATGATAAAATTGTTTGCAAGGTCTCATTTTAACCGCAGTCACAATACGCATCCGTTTTGCGTTTAACATATTTTTAAATCCCTTTCATTTGTCACGTAATTGACATTTTTTAAGTACCAAGTTTGAACTTTTTTCTTTACACAATAAAACCATTATAATTAAAAGTGAATCGCAAGCCGGATCCGCAATTTTATAAAGAATTAAGTATTTTTTTCAGCACTCAATTACAAAAGATGGATTTGTAAAATGTTTTGAAATGAGGCAATGTCAAAGCGCTCAGTTGCAAGAAATTGCACTGTCTAGATACGGCTATAGAGAGAAGCGCTGGGGTCGCCGGTTGCTTTCTCGTTTACTGGAGCAGACCCAGTTACAACCATATTGATATATATTCCTGAAGATTCATTTTGATCTAGAACAGCTGTTTTACAAATCCATCTGAAACTGCCGACTTTGGAAGTGTACTAAATATTGTATATTCTATCGTTTGGTCTGATCATTAACCATACTTAATTTGCTTTCATTTTTATTGAAATTTGTTTGACTATATTATACAATACGTAACAAAATAAATATTAAATCATTAAATACTCATAAATAATAGATTTTAATGAAATTTAATCTAAAGAAATATATTTTTAGATTGATTAAAAAAAAATATTAGCCACTATTACGGTTTTTATCACTGAAATTCATGGGTTTTAAGGGTATTTAATTTTAGGTACCATTATTACGAATTTCCGAGATGGGATGATGGAAGGTGGAAGAGAGGTTGGTATTGTGTAAATATGCTTTCTAAAGTGCCTTCTAAATGTATATAATTGTCTCAAAATCTATATATCTCCATGCAACATTTCAAATTAGTAGGCTATACCAATCAATATTTTGGATAATTAGCGGTACCAGGAACTGGTACATACTTTCTCACAAACATATTTAAATTATGAAATAAATAATTACTTTGACTTCATAATAATTATTGTACGTGGGGCAGGAGAGGTGATATTAAAGTAGGAGATTATAGTCAAATTCAACTCAGAGTGAGGCGGAAGTTCAAGCCTACGGAGGGTCAGCACGGTCGACTGGTTTCCGCTCCACACCTACCTGAATTTTAATTGTTTATAGTAGCGTTATGCAAACTTTTTTTATAACAAGAAAATATAAAAATAAATCACATAACGTTGTGTATCATGATCGTCTGTTTATTTTGGTACCAAATTTGAAGTAAATCGGTAAATGTTGAGTAATTAAATGGCATAGCTTTTAATGTAACTAAGAACTATTTAATTACTCAACATTTACCGATTTACTTCAAATTTGGTACCAAAATAAACAGACGATCATGATACACAACGTTATGTGATTTATTTTTATATTTTCTTGTTATAAAAAAAGTTTGCATAACGCTACTATAAACAATTAAAATTCAGGTAGGTGTGGAGCGGAAACCAGTCGACCGTGCTGACCCTCCGTAGGCTTGAACTTCCGCCTCACTCTGAGTTGAATTTTACTATAGGTCTGTATAGATGCACGAAAAAAGGTTTTGAAATTTTTTGAAAACAATCCCCTTTTCGGCCAAAAAACCCCAATAAATCAGTTATTATTATTATTATTAGCTAAACGAGAATTTTTAGAAAGATGCGGTTGTTTGCATATGGTAGTTGCATTTGCATTTGTAGTTGTAGTTGCGGTTGTTGCATTAAAGGCTACAAATAAGCCAAATTTGATTTCGTACATATATATATAGGCCTAATTGACATGTCTGGTGCAAATTTGTTTGAAATCGACCGAATAGTATTCGCTCTAGCTTTGTATACATACAGACATACAGACCGCGAAGAACACTAAATACTTTGATCATTTTAGTAAAGCTCAATAGTTATTTAAAACGACGCGAACCAGAATACAATTTCTTCGCTTCATTTATTAAAGTTCAAACATACGTATTGCCAACCTAATAATCTTATGTTCTAACCACTTTTAATGTATTTTGCAGTTGGTTTTCTATTCCAGTCATGTTTAGTAAAATAAGTAGGCACTCTGATGAATACAATCAGAGTCCAAGAAATGAAGTTTTCTTTACGGCATTAGAACAGTTTTTAAAGATTTTAAAACTCGACCGAGACTTTAACGAGCTCACAATGCGTTTTGCCAGAATGATATATAGTTTATTACTTTTAAAAGCTAATCAATTTGCTTTCAAGACTATTCCGCATCAAAATATAGCACGGCAAAATGTGTACCACCTGCCTACAGACAGACGCAGGCTGGACAAAGGTTTTCTGAAATGCGGACCTGTCACGCACTCTTGCATGTACGTAATTGTACGTAAGAAGAATATAGGGTCAAAAACTAATTGGACAGTTTGGTAATTACTAATAAACCACTTAGGCGGAACTCAAATTGAAAATAGTTTTACGTCTATTATAGAGCAGTGCGGGATCAACGGGCCCCCAAAAATTGGCAAATCTGTGTATTAAAAAAAAGGAAGCAGTCGCGCGACTGCCGGCAGAAGTTAAAACTGTATTAATGTAAATCGTTGGTCATATTGGTTTAGTCTGAAATTTTATTATTTTAACATTACCAAGTTAACTATTTTAATACAACTTACAGAATGAGGAAGCACAATGTCCATTTCAGAGGTATTACCAAGCACAGTATTTTAAAACAACTTACGAAATGAGGAAGCACAATGTCCATTTTACAGGTATTACCAAGTAAACTATATACTCTGCTATATACACTTGAGTACTATAAACTGTGTAGTAAAGCGTGACGAAAAATGCGTGACGGTAAAATCCGATTCACCGTCGGCAAATTTTTTTGGACGCGGTGCGCCTACAGTAGAAGTTTTCTCTTCAAAAATCGATTATCGTGTGCGGTTTGTACTCGTACGACAAAAGTGGGCCTCCGATAAGTGAATTGGAAATAGAATATTAGGCCTAGTATATAATTAATTATCTTCCGTTGAACTAGTGAATGAAATTGTCACAGATGAAAGACATTCGATAGATGTCGAGTTGGTAAGAAAAGCGTAACAAACAAGTGCTTACATTATTAAACAAGCATCCAGTATTGCCAGGTTGAACGGCATCGTCCGTACCGTTTGACTTTACAATACTTCTTACGTGTAGAAAATGTTTGCAGTGGGTATGGTGAACTGTATCACTTTAACAAAACCTAACCTAGATTAGATCTATACTTTGTTGTTTTTACGACTTCAATCAAAACAAACTTCTTATAATGTCTGGATGTTTTTTGTTTTTGAATATAAGTTAATATATGATCGTATTTGAGGTTAGAAATCGTAGAAAATGTATGTATTTTAAAAAAAATTTGTTTACTTCATTCTTGACGGCCTAAGAAACAACTTAGGCCTACAAACTAAAAACTATCACTATATTTTGCTTTTTTCTGAATTACTATTTTAATACAATAATACAAGTTTGAACTTCTGTCAATTTACAATTAATTATAGGTCCACTGGCTATCAAAATTTTAGTGAATTTCAAATTAAACAATAATAAAGTTATCCCTAAATGATTATATTTAAAATACTTGCGGTTCAAATTGTTGATATAAGTAGGTATTATCGTATTATAATCAAGGTTTAGTTTTCAAAATTTGTTTCAGATCTTTGAATGAAATGTTTTAATTGTATGGTCTGTACATTTAAGTTACCATGTTGAAAATACCTGACTATATATACCAAGTTAGATATATAGTAGGTTGCCCTAAGACGTTTCCTATGAAGGACGAAGTAAACAAAAATAATTGTATAAAATATAAATATTCAACTACTACTAACCTAAAAACAAATCATTTAGTCTCAATTAATTCTGTAACACATTAAACTTAATATTTTGAAGTTACATCTTTTCTCAAAATTATTCTGCACGTGATATTTTTCACCTTGAAGTACAGAGCGTCCATAAGCCATGTTATTCATACGACGGTCTCGGCGGTTCTACTAGCCAACTAAAAAACATCAACTCCCATGCAATGCTCATACAGTTGACGCAAATCACATGACAATAAACGTGATGTTCCCTGCAATGGTAGTAGCATGTCTATTCTCCCGTAAGATCTGTACTGCACGGTGAAAGTGGAATCGAGTGTGGTATAAAATTATCAGGACTTTTACGAGTTAGTTAAAAGCAAGTAATCTTCCTCGTAGCAGGGTGACGGTTCCCAAACACTAAGAAACACCTTTCTAGGAAAACGTACCTGGAATATTAATAGCTTTCCCCAAAAAATAAGGTGCATTAGGCCTAATAAAGTATTTGAGAAACATTTCGGAAATTTCTTGAAAACGACCATTCACAAAATAAAAAAAAGAGCGTTTCACCTTTAAATATAGCCCTTTTAAACGATTTCCCACCTTGGCAGTAACGTAATACATTCATTTTTGGAGATGCCAAACCACAGTCCCCAAAAACAATAAACTATTTTTGAGTTCTAATTATTTTAATATTGTTTAATGAGTGTTTTTCAACTATCCCAAATTTGATTTTGATACCTTATCCAACTCGGTAAAAATCGTCCGTGACAACGATAAACCACATAAGGGTTCCATTTTCTTTTTGAGGTACGGAACGCTAAAAGTAAGATACGAATAAAACGAACCAGTTAAATAATACATTTATGTATTAATTAAATCCATGATAGGTTTCTGCGCCAAGGCTCCGGGCAGCGATTGCGCAATGGACGCTATTTCCTTATAAAAGATCGACTTCACGGATCATACAACCTGTCTGATGTCTATTTCATCTACAGATTGCGCAAATTGTCTAGTCTGTGAGTCAATACAAACTTGATATTACTTATGTTGGCAGTTTCAGTTTGTGTTGACTTGTCATTTCATCACATACCCTGCTGACTGGGACACAAAAATAATGACAGATGAAAAGTAAATGCGTTTATTCGTAACCTATTTTTAGAAATGTCACCTGTAAAATTGGAATCATGTCACTCTTTGGTTCTACACCAGCGTGTGCCGTAAAATCTATAGCATACTGTAAACAAATTTGGTTGAGCTCCTATATATCATGTATGACTTATATATATATATATATGCATATATAGATATATATATACATATAACATATATAGAGTATTTATTGTAATTATTACCGATTTATATCTGGCGGTATTTTGTCACAGAAGAAAGTTCGACTGAGTGTTACTGTAACGAGCGAATAAACACAACTCATATGCGGACGAAGCTGCTGAACGTAGCATGTAGCAAAGCTGGCATGTCTGTCTACATAATTTCAATAGCTAAATCTAAATAACATAGAAATATCTAAAAATATATTGCAACTTGTTTGTAATAATATCGATGTGTTGATGTAAACCTTTTACTTGATATAAATAAATATTTTGATCTCCACAGTCGGTATTCGTTGCTCGTCTATGAATAGCTCCAACTTATCCAATGTAAACGTGCAGTAAGTGTAACACAACCTGATCGTAAATACGTACAGATAAGATAACAACGTTGTCAGATGGTGCAAACGTTTTTATAATACTGATATATTCCGTAAAAATATGTTCGTTCTATTAAAGCACTTAGCACTAAGCACTAAGCTAAAACTTTACGCGGAATGAGCATACGCCCATCAAGGAAACTACGCCACACATTTATTTGTCTTGTTGGTAAAAACACGAGTATACATTTTTGTCCAAAATTGTGTGGGCTTTTACTAGCGAATTTTAATAGGATGAGCTATTGCCGTGGCTCTTATGATGAGATCTAAGGTATGGATTGGGCATTGGGTACCGATCATGGTCCACAGAACTCGTTATGGTGCCATTAGCGAATTTTAATAGGATGAGCTATTGCCGTGGCTCTTATGATGAGATCTAAGGTAGGGATTGGTCAATGGGTACCGATCATGGTCCACAGAACTCGTTATGGTGGCA
>JAGFPH010001967.1:159343-181299 GCA_018207615.1 Philaenus spumarius
AATAAATTTTTTGTCGTACATGTTTGTTTCCTTTTAAACAATTTTAAAACAAACGCCAAACATTTTCTGGCGCAGCACCCGGGCTCCCCCTACTAATTTTAACTACGAGCCGTCACTGTACTGTACCCAATTAATATTCCTGAAGTCGACTTTTTGGATGACACTGATTTGTTGGTGGTAGATAAAAACATCGCATAAACAGTAGAGAAAGTAGAGATAGCAGCGAAGCCGGTAACTGGGCGTAACGTTGGCGGATCAGAAACAACGAATAAGACCTGTAGTGGTTTCGAGGTTCTTTTTTGTTTGTCGCGCCGAAAGTATATAACCACCTACCTCGTCAACTAAGTCAAATTAGTAAATTCAATAATTTTCTGAGAAAAGCGAAATCTTGCCTGTTCATATTCAGTGATACTGATGAGTTATAAAGAATGTATTACTATTGGTGAACTACTGAACCGATTAAAAAAATAGTTTTACTAATAAAAAACTATCCACTATCCCTGGAATAACATAGGATATAATTCAATTTGATAAACACATTTTTTTTTCAATATTTGTAAATATTTTACAATATTTTAATCGGAAAAAATTCTTAGGTTAGGCCTAGACTGATGAACCAACACATATTTTTTGAATGTATTTACATTCATTAACAAAGCAACCAATTCAATAAAATAACACATAAAACAGCTGTTTGCTCCAATATTTCCATTAACAGCCGATTTAAAACTTTGAAACAATTATTTGTATTTCTAACTTTTATGTTAGGTTTTTATTGGTGTAGACCTGACCCTTGCTGGATATTTTAACCTTTATTATAACTGCTGTTATAAAATGTACGAAATAATTTAATTTGAACGTTTAACATTATTTACCATCTTAGCTTTGAGGTTATTCATTAACCCTACACCTTTATAATAAAACAAAATTATGATTATGTGTATAAAAGGTTCAAACAGGGTTGGCGTGCGGGAAACGCTGGGGTTTCCCCTAATTGTTTATACTTTTGTTGGGTCGGTAAATGATCTGAGATTGGTCTTCTTCGCATACTTACTTGGCATTTCGTTTTAAAAAAATATTTTTTGTGTGTTTTGTTTGTGTGTTTGTTTCTGTACGTTTTTACAATTTTCATTCCTATTGTATTAAATGTATAATCGTGTATTATTATTATATTTTTATTGTATTTATTGAGAGTGTTTGGCGGTAGGCTAACAACAAATAGCCGCAGTGGAGAACTGACTAATTTATTTTGTATTTTTATGTGTTTATTTTATTCTAAACCAATCGCTAAAAACTGGTAAAATTTCAGGCAAGATGATGGAACAAATATTGTTGTTATTATTTAGATTGGTTAGCATAAATAAATATATATATAACTAGGGGCTTCGCGATTATTTTCGACTTTATTTTGTCGACTTGAATTCGACTTCATAATCGACTTCATGAATTTGTGCGCCTAGAAGTTATGCAATGGTCACTGCTACGCAATACACGTATTTAATCTATTCTTATTACTTTATAATTATGAGAAGAAGAAGTAGAAAAACTTGTTTATACAATAGAGAGATTTATTTTTCTTCTTACCGACTCAACAGGGTCTTCTTTCCCCGCTAATTTTTCCAAGCCCGTTCCCTTGGCAGTGGTTTGGCTAGATGGTAGCTATTCCTATTACTTTATGATTATGAGAAGAAGTAGACAAACTTTTTTATATAATAGAAGGACTAATACAAACAATATATTAATAAAAACCATAAGTAAGATTGTGTTAAAGTTGAAAAATATTAAAGACCAAAAGTTAGAAGACCGTGTTTTTGTTTTATTAGCAAATTCACTATGTTGTTTGGTCTTGTAATTTTCAATATGCTTGTAATATAAATAACTAGCTGGCCGATCCGGCTTTGCACGGGTAGACAAATCAAAGTTAAATGTGTATCATCAAAAAAAAATATATCAATAAATATACTACCCATTGACAACTCCTTACCTTAGATCTTACCATAAGAGCTACTGCATAGCTCATCCTATTAAAATTCGCTAATGCCACCATAACGAGTTCTGTGGACCATGATCGGTACCCATTGACCAATCCCTACCTTAGATCTTATCATAAGAGCCACTACAATAGCTCGTCCTATTAAAATTCGCTAATGACAACATAACGAGTTCTGTGGACCATGATCGGTACCCATTGACCAATCCCTATCTTAGATCTTACCATAAGAGCCACTGCAATAGCTCATCCTATTAAAATTCGCTAATGACAACCATAACGAGTTCTGTGGACCATGATCGGTAGGTACCCATTGACCACTCCCTACCTTAGATCTTACCATAAGAGCCACTGCAATAGCTCATCCTATTAAAACGCTAGTCACGCCCATAACGAGTTCTGTGGACCATGATCGGTACCCATTGACCAATCCCTACCTTAGATCTTACCATAAGAGCCACTGCAATAGCTCATCCTATTAAAACGCTAATCACGCCCATAACGAGTTCTGTGGACCATGATCGGTACCCATTGACCACTCCCTACCTTAGATCTTACTATAAGAGCCACTGCAATAGCTCATCCTATTAAAATTCGCTAGTAAAAGCCCACACAATTTTGGACAAAAATGTATACTGTACTCGTGTTTTTACCAACAAGACAAATGTGTGGCGAAGTTTCCACGATGGACGTATGCTCATTCCGCGTAAAGTTTTAGCTTAGTGCTAAGTGCTTTAAAAGAACGAACATATTTTTACGGGATATATCAGTATTATAAAAACGTTTGCACAATCTGACAACGTTGTTATCTTATCTGTACGTATTTACGATCAGGTTGTGTTACACTTATTGCACGTTTACATTGGATAAGTTGGAGCTATTCATAGACGAGCAACGAATACCGACTGTGGAGACCAAGATATTTATTTATATCAAGTAAAAGGTTTACATCAACACATCGATATTATTACAAACAAGTTGCAATATATTTTTAGATACAGTATTTCTATGTTATTTAGATTTAGCTATTGAGATTATGTAGACAGACATGCCAGCTTTGCTACATTCAGCAGCTTCGTCCGCGTTATAGGTGTGTTTATTCATTAAAGTAACACTAAGTCGAACTTTCTTTAGTTATTACCGCCAGATATAAATCGGTAATAACTACAATAAATATTCTTTTCTATATATGTTATATGTATATATATATAAGTCATACATATAGGAGCTCGATCTTTTTGTTTACAGTATGGTATAGATTTACGGCACATGCTGGTTTAGAATCAAAGAGTGACATGATTCCAATTTTACAGGTGACATTTAAAAAAATATTTTACGAATAAACGCATTTACTTTTCATCTGTCATTATCTGTGTCCCCGTCAGCAGTATGTGATGAAATCAAGAGTCAACACAAACTGAAACTGCCAACATAAGTAATATCAAGTTTGTATTGACTCACAGACTAGACAATTTGCGCAATCTGTAGATGAAATAGGCATCAGCAGACAGGTTGTATGATCCGTGAAGTCGATCTTTTATAAGAAAACTAGCCGACCCGTACGGCGTTGCCCGTGGTGGTTGGTATTTTCAGTTTTTTTAACGTAATTGTATTCTTTATAAGTGTTCAGTCAGTGAATGGTATTGGGCTTTTATATTTATAGATCTTAAATAATAAAAGCACTATTTCCATAATAATAAAAGATCTGAAATTATGATTTTAGTAACTTTGATCAACCCAAACCCCTCCTAAAATTTCGAATTATTTCAAACCCTTTCTTATTGAGCACCTATGGCCCTAGAGGAAGCTACATACCAAATTTCATTCCAATCCGTTCGGTAGTTTTGAAGAAATCGTTTTTAATAAATTTGATCCCCCCCAAAACCCCCAAAATTTTCGAATTTTTTCAAACCCTATCTTAGTGAGCACCTATGGCCCTAGAGGAAGCTACTTACCAAATTTCATTCCAATCTGTTCCGTAATTTTGGAGAAATCGTGAATTAGTCATTTTTACCCCCAAAACTCCCCTAAAATTTCCAATTTTTTAAAACCATTTTTTAGTGAACACTTATGGCCCTAGAGGAAGCTACATACCAAATTTCATTCCAATCCGTTAGGTAGTTTGAAAAATCGTGATTTAATAACTTTGATCCCACCAAAAACCCCCTAAAATTTCGAATGTTTTTAAACCCTATCCTAGCGAGCGCCTATGGCCCTAGAGGAAGCTACATACCAAATTTCATTCCAATCTGTTCGGTAATTTTGGATAAATCGTGATTTAGTAATTTTTACCCCCCAAACACTCTACAAACCTGAAACTCAACAGTCCTAACATACACATATGTAAAAGAAATACACCTGAGTATCAGTTAATTCTGACACATTAGGACAAAATGGCAGGATATCAAAGAAATAGTACCTTTTCGTTAAAATAGTTTTATTTGCTTAAGTGTTACAACATAATTATTGAATTTTAACGATGTTACTAAGCACTAAACACCGTTAGGGAATTAAAGATATAAGTAACTCATAAATAAATTAAATCTATTTGATCCATAAACCTTATTCAAATTGATGTCCATCGATCGCAATGCACTGATGACAACGAAATAGAAAACAGTCATACGCTTTGCTGAACAACTCTCGAGGTATCAACAAAAGTTCCTCTTCGATCAACCTCATTAGTTCATCGTCTGTCGCAATGTTATGACAATAAACCTTCTCCTACAAAAAGCCCCACAGAAAAAAGTCATAAACAGTCAAGTCTGGAGACCTTGTGGGCCATCCATGAAGCTGCTGCCACGACCTATCCAACGGTTAGGAAGATTTTGGTCCAAAACTGCTTTGGCCACATTAGCATAATGCGGAGGAGCTCCATCCTATTGGAAAAAAAAACGTCTTTCATCTCAGGCTGAGAAAGATGAGGAACTATGTGATTGTTTAAAACTGATGCATACCTTTCTCCAGTCATTGTTTGTCGGGATATGTCATACGACAAAACACCATCCTTGGTAACAGCAGCCCAAACTGTTATACCTGTTGATTTTAATTTCTCTTCTTGTAAGGTATGTGGATTTTTTGTGTTATAGTAATGCCAATTATGCCTGTTTACAGTTCCTGTTCGATAAAATGTCGCTTCATCTGAAAACACGATTCCTTCATGCCATTTACTATGTACGTCAGTCTTTTCAATTATTTTCGAACAAAATTCCAATCGTCTGTCAGGATCATCTTCAAGCAGTCCGTGAACTCAATGAGTTTTATAATGTTTGATTTTGTTCTTTTTGGCATACCTTTGGACAGATGACTTCGGTATCCCTGTAGCAGATTCCACCTTTCTTACTGAATTAGGCGTATTTGGAGATTCCATGAAAGCAGCACATACGATTTCTTCATTTTCTATGTTGGAGGATCTATGGTATTTTTTTTTTTTTTTGTATTGACCCCGTTTCTAGTAGGATAGTCTTCCACTTACGAATAGATTTCCTTGACTGTGGAACTACACCTGGGTACATTTCCCTAAAACACCTTATTGCTTCATAATCATTTTCAAAGGCAATAGCCCAGGAACAACATTTCACTTTTTGCTCAGTTGAAAACGGCATGGATACACGCAGTCAGCTGATAGATTTAAAATAGTCTAAACAGCTGTAGCTGTTCCTATTCTAAATAAAAGTAGGTTTACCCTTAAAATACGATTGCTGATTTTGTTGTTTTTTTGTTTTTCCGCCATTTTGTTTGGATCAGTCAGAATTAACTGATACTCAGGGGTATTTCTTTTACATATGTGTTAGTCACGACTGTAGAATTTCAAGTTGTAAGAATTTCATTTCGTAAGTTGTGTTAAAATAGTTTACTTGGCAATACCTCTGAAATGGACATTGTGCTTCCTCATTTCGTAAGTAGTTTTAAAATAGTTTACTTGGTAATACCTCTGAAATGGACATTGTGCTTCCTCATTCTGTAAGTTGTATTAAAATAATTTACTTGGTAGTGTTGAAATAATCAAATTTCAGACTAAACCAATAAGACCAACGATTTATATTCATTACAGTTTTAACTTCTGCTGGCATTTTAACACTTCATTTTAACACAGATTTGCCAGTTTTTGGGGGCCCATTGATCCCGCACTGCTCTATAATAGACGTAAAACTATTTTAATTTGATTTCCGCCTAAGTGGTTTATTAGTAATTACCAAACTGTCCAATTAGTTTTTGACCATATATTCTTCTTGTGTACAATTACGTACATGCAAGAGTGCGTGACAGGTCCGCATTTCAAAAACCTTTGTTCAGCCTGCGTCCGTCTGTAGGCAGGTGGTACACATTTTGCTGCGGTATATTTTGATGTGGAATAGTCTTGAAAGCAAATTGATTAGCTTTTAAAAGTAATAAACTATATATCATTCTGGTAAAACGCATTGTGAGCTCGTTAAAGTCTCGGTCGAGTTTTAAAATCTTTAAAAACTGTTCTAATGCTGTAAAGAAAACTTCATTTCTTGGACTCTGTGTGTACTCATCAGAGTGCCTACTTATTCTACTAAATATGACTGGCATAGAAAACCAACTGCAAAAGACATTAAAAGTGGTTAGAACATAAGATTATTATGTTGTAATAATAATACGTATGTTTGAACTTTAATAAATGAAGCGAAGAAATTGTATTCTGGTTCGCGTCGTTTTAAATAACTAATGAGCTTTACTAAAATGATAAAAGTATTTAGTGTTCTTCGCGGCATTCTTTTGCTTTCTACTTTTGTAAAGAGTGTCGTTTCACTTGTTCAGAACTTATCTTCACTAAAACGTTTCTAAACACAGTGGTGGGGGACCAGAGAAGCTCTCAGTAGATTACCGATTTTTGAACGAACACTTCGGTCTTGAAGCAATTGTACGGGTTTCCAATAACATTATTGTCCGTGCACAAATCTATTTATTATTTAACTATCGTTGTTTATTATTGTTATTTAGCGTTGTTTATTGTTTTTATTTGTACAATTAGGTTTAACGGAAGGCAGTGTCAAATCAAAGTTAGGGGGTAGAAAAGTTATTCACAGACAAACCCGTGAAATCGTTGCTAATGTTTACCACTTCATGAAAAGAGAAGCGGAAACAAATGCTCCGATTAATTTGACAAAGGTTCAGGAACGAGTTGTACAGGCAACTGGTATTTCAAAGAGCACATTAAAGAGAATATTGAAGGAGGAAAAAGCTGTAGTGAATCTGGCACTTCTTTTAGTACTCCACACAAAGTTAGACACCGAACAAATATAAAAAGTGACTTAGATCATTTTGATTTAGGCGTAATTTGAAATACAGTGAATGACTTTCATCGTGTCACTTTTGGCCCGTGTGATGAACGATACTTTGCATAACTCTGTGATTAACAATATTAATAATAAATTTAAATTTATTTTCAAAATAACCTATTTTCTCAGTAACATTCCTTAAGACAACATAGGCCTAGTTTTCGTTTACAGCACTAACTAAATTATTGAGGTCAGCTGATTTTCATATTCACTACATTAATTGGAACAGCTGATATCAAATCATCGCATAATATTAATAGACACAATTTTAATACACTACTACCGATACTTTTACATGAATAAACGTAGGCCTACTTATGTACTTTTTTTAAATACAGTAATAAGTTATAAGTTTATTTATTTTACTTAATACTTGTAAATAGTATCAAAATGTATTTTTTACTGTTAACTCATGTTAATTTCTTTGTTAAAATAGTTATTATATCGTTATAAGTTGTTTTAACGTTAATCATAAACAAGAAACAGGTCTGCGAGCGTTACCAACATCAGACAGACAAAAATTGAGATAAGGCTTGATTCGGATTATTTTGTGTATGAAACGTAAATAAACGAAAAATCACACTATTCTCAACAGTCTACAAACAAAACTCTTATTCTTTTTATATATAGATATAAAAAGTCCCATATCTATACAGTATTTACATGTTGCAAGTAATACAACACAAAGCTGTCGCGACAACTTTGATTGTATAAGTATTAACTTGATTAATTTTATAAGTAGTGTCCCATCCCCTCCAGCGGACGGCGTCCCCACTTGCCTATATATTTTCCCCTCCCGCCAGCGCATCGTAAAGTCCATGCTAAAACTAACGAGCTATACTTAAGGGTCTTCTATACCTTGCGTATAACATCGTAAACACGAACTTCGTATTACCGTGTTTCGGACGCCGTTTTTCAACTTAAAAAGTTGTGAATCCTCTTAAATTGTTCAGAAAGGCTATGTGCTTTTGTCTTATACCTCACAATTCAAAAAAACCGACGGCAAATACTTTTAATCAACGGTTTAATTAAGTAAAAATTGATCATTTTTAATGAATTTGTTTGGTAGTTTTAAACAATAATTTCCGTATTTTAAGGTAACACGTAAAAAATTTGAAGTCTTTTTTATAACTTAAAGTCATTTTCCAGAAAATTAATGTATAAATAGAATCCGAAACACGGTAATACGAATGCATGTTTCAACGATTTTGCTACGTGGTTTTTATCCTTCTGTTGCTCTACTACCAAAGCTACAAAAGTCGCCTCTAGATAGAGCCGCTGTCACTTACGCACGCACAGCTTAGTCATCGTCTTCCGCCTCGACACTTCCTCAAATAAATGCATCGCAGTTCCCAAACCATAAACCAATGTGTTCGATATAAATTTATGTTACGTTGATCCTGTTGGTGTCTTAGTCCAGTCAATGAGTGCTCAAAAGAGGGGTGTAGAGTGCATGGAATATGCGATAATTTTTGACTTTAGGACTTTGTTAGGAGTAGTTAGGAGGTAAACATACTAAAAGTCCCCACCCCTGGGAGGTGAGCATAAGGCGGGAGGGGGGTGGAAAAGTTCCATTTTTAGGTTTTTCGCTTATCTCTCGGAAACGGTGCACTGCAGAAAAAAATGTTTCAAATAAAAATGAAAGTTAATTACATTTCCTATAAAATAGTTTCTGTACGTATTTGTCGAATTATCAACGGCTTTCGAGATATAAGTTATTGAAAATCGAAAATTTTCGAAAAAATCGTGTTTACCTCACTCTTTTTGTTAAACATTTGCTTATAATGCCTCCCACGACCGTTTCTCAGAAAAAAATTCAAAAACAAAGTTGTAGAACATTAAATTTTCTTGAATTTTATATACACTTTTGCCATTTTATCTTCAACCAATCAAAAGTTATAGAATTTCTAAGATGTAGGCTACGCTTAATTTCGATGTTTCTCTAGAAATTAGTGTATATTGAGAGCCTGTTGCGTTTTAACTGCTGTAACTTGCTATCATGATGAAGAACAATATTTTAACAATGGAAATAAGGTAATTGCAATTGAAACACAACATTTTTTTATGAACTACTAGGGGAATCCCCTGCGTGCTCCGCACGCCAACCTGTTGGGACATTCTATGCACATAACAATGTTATGTATTTTTTTATAATAAAAGTGTAGGATTAATAATAACCCCAAAGCTAAGATGGGAAATAATGTTAAATGTTCAAATTAAATTATTTCGTATGTTTTATAACAGCAGTTATAATAAAGGTTTTAAAAGAACCAGCAAGGCTCTGGTCTACAATTTAATAAAAACCTAACCTAAAAGTTAGAAATACGAAAAATAGTTGCTTCAAAGTTTGAAATCAGGTGTTAATCGAAATATTAGACCAAACAGCTGTTTTGCCTCTTATTTTATTCAATTGGTTGCTGTGATTATTCATTAGTCTAGGCCTAACGTAAGAATTTTTTCCAACTAAATTTACTAAGTTCCTCTAGAAATTAGTATGTTGAGAGCCTGTTGCGTTTTAACTGTTGTAACTTGCTATCATGATGAAGAACAATACTTTAACAATGGAAATAAGGTAAGTGTCATTGAAACACAACACTTTTTATAATTATAGCATTTATTATATTATACGAATCATACAATGAAAGTATTTACATGGACTGATAGAGGCTGTGTACCACGATAAATGTCGGTTGGACTTTGTGAGACCGTTAGGCCTATATCAGAAACCCTCAACATCCACGTGTGAAGTTTAGACACGTTTTATATAATATATTCCAAACAAAACCATTTTTAAGATATTTAAAAAATATTTAGGACTGGGAGGATTGTTTATGCTATAGGCCCTAATAGTGAAATAATTGGTTTTGTGAAAAAATAGATGAAATAGAAAATTACTTTAAAATAACACAAATATAATAAAAATATTGTGATATTTATAAAATAGTAAATATTATGCTAGTTTAACTAGTTTGTATTACGGTATTTTTTAAATAGGCTACCATTGGTATCTTGTAAACTATAAATCTGACAGCAAACTTTAAATGGGAGAACTTTTCTTATTTTTTTAGAAATTTAAAATATTTAGTTAAAATATTTGTAAATGGCTGCCATTTTCCAATAGAATGGTAAAATTTCAAAATTGTACAAGTTATTTTAAGACGTTTTTATTCTTGGAGTTTTCTAATATAAAAACATCGTACTTTGTAATGAGAACTTGTAGCCTAATAAACTGAAGGCTTTACATTTACAAATATTTTAACTACCTACATATTTTTAATTTTTATAAAGTTTTAATTTCTATTATAAGGAAAGGTTCCCTATTTAAAGTTTGTTGTCAGATTTATAGTTTACAAGATTCTAATGGTGGCCCATTTAAAAAAGACACAATATATATATTCGTATTATTATTGTATACTGATGTAGAATGTACAGCTATGAGATATGGTAAAGACAATGAAATAAACGCAATATCCCAATTAGGCTACGGCCACGCTAGGCGACCTGGTCGCCGCGACCAGGTCGCAGAGTATTTTTTATCCGCGACCTGGTCGCGGGTAGGTGCCACACTTAGCGACAGTCGCGGTAACACAATTGTAAAAGATGACTTCTTTGAATGAAGATATGATTGCTAGTAATTGCCGAATATCTTCTGAATAATTTGCATGTTTTCTTGCTTCAATTGTCTTATTGAAAATGCTTTAACAAAATAAAACAGTACATTATTTATGTTGAATTAAAACCTAGCATAAGCTTTTGGCTTTTAGTCTTAGCTCTAGCTTTCATTATTAAGTCAAAGCTTAATCTTAGCACTAAGGACTTAATATTTGTTTAATACTTTTAAATTGTTTAAATCAAATAAAATTCTATTAAATAATGGATACTAATTAACTCATACACCATCCTTTGCTTATATGAGCCGCCACCGTAAACTTTATTCGTAACTTTTTATAGGCCTAATCATTAAACGGTTTAAAACTTTGTATAGGAACTCCATTTTGTATAGTTTTTTTATTACAAATGCTGTTTATAAGTACCTTTACATTTTATTAAAATCGCTTGAATATTTTTAAAGAAATTCAGTTTTTACGGAAGACATGTACCGTACACTTTCAGATATTGAAAACGCGTGTTCAGTAAAAGTAAAACCCCATTTTCTCTAAAAATATTCACCAGATTTAAATAAAATTAATACTAGATATAAACAATACATGTTTAAACATACTGTACAAAAATTAAGTTCCTGTGCCAATTTTTAGACCGTTTAGCGATTAGGCCTATAAAAATATACCAATAATATTTACGGTAAAACGTGTTTGACTGCCTCCAACGGGCCTGTGAGTTATTGTGAAAATTTGGTGAGTTATTAATCAAATGACGTTACAGAAATTCTAAAATACTGTAATTGAAAAACTTTTTTAATTTCTTAATCCTCAGTGACAGCACTAAAGCACCTAAAATAGGCCTTTGAACGTATAACGAATGAACCTGGACTTGAACGTGCATTCTATTTCTCCTTTTTTACTTTGCGAATTTAATAAGTAATAAGTATTAAATTGTATAATAAGATTGTGTATTAAAATAATAATAAAAACTTAAATTCTTCAATCGTATCTTCATTTGGCAACTGCTCCCAACCCTCAATAACAAAATTGTAGTAATTTGACATCTCTATTGCTGTAACCCTTTAAATTTATATCCCAAAGAGGTCTACGAAAACTAATTTCATTGATAAAAATATCAGTGTCAAAAGTCATGGTTATTCCAAAAAGAGAAAAGTGTTAACACTGAACTAGCAATAGCATCAAAGCGCACATAAAGCAGGTGGAGCAGAGAAGGGTGGGGGAAGACATGTAGCGACCTGTCGCCAAGCGTGGCCGGCTCCATAAGATAACATGGGGAGCGTATTTGTCGCCGCGACCAGAAAACGCTCTCGGTCGCGTTCTATTTGATGTCGCTGGTCGCGGGTCGCCTAGCGTGGCCGTATCTATATCATTCAATGCATTCCACTTTTTTTCTTTGTCGCAGCGACCAGGTCGCGGCGATCAGGTCGCCTAGCGTGGCCGTAGCCTTAGAGGACAGCTTCAACGTAACAGTAAACCGATGTGGATTATTTATTGACGCAGACATTCCTTACCTGGGTGCATTTCCAGATGGCCTAGTAGGTACAGATTGTATAGTTGAGGTAAAATGTCCAGAATCGTGTAAGAATTTAACACCAGATGAGGCAATAAGATCAAGAAAATTTACTTTTTTAAACTCAGGTAAACTGAGTGAATGTGTAAATAAAAATCACAACTTCTATTTCCAAATACAAGGCCAACTGCATATAACTCAACGAGCAAAATGTTACTTTGTATTATGGACTCCACTTGGCTTTCGAGTTGAAATAATTCTACGGGATGATGAGTTTTAGTCTAATCAAATGGTAGACAAATTACAAAGATTTTACATTAATTGTTTATTGCCATAACTCGTAGATCCACGGCACACCCGTTCCATGGAAATTAGAAACCCAGAGTATATTGCTAAAGCAATACAGGTTCAAAAGTCCAAGAAAATCAAATAAATTAAATAGTCAGTTCAGTTCATGATAAATAAATTATTTTTATATTGTTTGCCTTCAATTATTGTACAATTCTCTGTTTGAAACTTTTATTTGTTAATGATAGAAGTTTAATTGTATTATTATTATTAATTAATTTGACATTTGCCATCATTAGTACGACGTATCGGGAATACTAATTAACTCAAGTTATCAAGTGACTAAAAACTGTATAGGTTAGTGGTATATTTTAGTTTTACATTGTATTTCTTTAACATAGGCCTAGTTCTCGAAGTTTATGTCCTTGTCGTAAAGTTTTAGTCACTTGATAACGGAAGTTGGTTTGCATTCCCGAAACGTTGTGTTATTATTTTACACATAAATGATAGCATATGGAAAACCAAATAGCTTGCATTGTTATTTAACTTAATCTTTGGCTGATAACCTGCTCTGTGCAAGGGCTAGAATTTTAGAGAATAACACTAAACATGTTGAATGTACATTATATTTGTAATAACTCCAATCACGTTGTATGTATATATTTTGTCGTACTAAACATGTTCCTTGTATATATTTTTAATAATAATAAATATGTTGTATGTATATACAGTATTTTTAATAACACAAAATATTTTGTATGTGTATATTTTTTAATGTTTAAGCTTATGGAAAAACTTCTTATGTGTATATTTTCTATAAGCAGTAATACTAATATTTTATATCTAGATATTGTTATTTTTGTATTTCAGATTTTTTCATGGAAATTAATTACATAATACTGTTTAAAATTGTATGGCGTAGCATTTATTTTGTACAATGCAGTAACCATTATTAAATTCAGAAGCTTTAAATTTATCTGAAAATATAATTACTTATATTAGTTGTACTCTCAGTAAGATAACATTTATTTATTATTTTAGAAAATCAAAAGCAATCAAGAGTGTTTACTATTCTTCGAATTGCGTTGAATAGCCTATAAATAATTGTAATTTGTATATTTTATTGCCATGTATAAAGGTATTACTTATGACAATGAGTGTATACCTAAAATTTGAAACTCAAGTATGGTTTATATTATAATTTGTAGAAAACAATCCACTATATTTTTAATAATTTAACTTTTGTAGCCCGTTTAATTTCCAATCGAATTGTATAATGGTCAGCATAAAATTATCAAACAAACGATAACGGTATAACAGAGTCCATTAAATGAACCGTCATTATTTTCACTGTGGGCTATGTCAAATACGTAAAATTGCAGGTGTTATTTCAACACATTAAAAAAAAAACTGCTCCATTTACAGCAGGTTAATACAAATTAATTATAAATGCCATGACGAGACAGAATGTCTTTTATTAGTAAGTAAACATTTGTTCCGCACCATAGTTTTATTTATTTACAATGCCTTATCTTTGTTATTGGATGGTGCTTAGAGTTGAGGAAGGTAAGTGGGCGATGGCAGGCTGTGAGGCGTATGTTTTTAGTTCTGGATTTTTCCCCCCCGGTTCTCCCCGCGCCACCACTGACTGTACTCGGACAGATTTTATTAAAATCACACTGTACATTCGAAGTTTTCCCCAAGGTAAAGAAGAGCCTTAAGAACGCTAGTATGGAAACACATATTTTTCAAAACTTTTACACATTCTTTATTAGCTATTTAGTAGGTACTAGCTGAGCTGTACGAATATTAGGAGCCGTTAGGAATAGACCTACTTACCTGATTTAATACATTGGTTTTAATTAAGTAAATTACGTTAATTTATTTAGGGTACGTTGGTTTAGTTTGATTTTTGTTGTGTGATGGATTATACTTGCATATAGAATGTAAACAATCTAACTAACAGCTGCCTAACTAAACAGATTGTTAATAGATGGCACCTTTCATTATTAACCATACGAAGAATAATACAAAAGTTTATGTAATCAATTTCTGTAACGGAAAACATGAATTTTAAGCTGTTTGTATATTTTTCGTCAATAGCGGGGAACATAAGCTTTAAAATGATGCTTGAATAATTAATTTTGATGAAGTATTAAGAGAGATATAGCTTAGCGACAAAAACACCTTGAGAAATAATATACCAGGTGTCTTAAAAGTCCCAACCTCACCCTTTAACTTTTGTGTTTGTTATAACAAACAAATATCCGTAAACAGTGCAATTTCTTGCAGCTGAGCGATTTGACATTGTCTCGTTCAAAACATTTTATAAATCCATCTTTTGCAATTGAGTGCTGAAATAAAAATACTGAATATGCTTTATAAAATTGCGGATCCGGCTTGCGATTCACTTTTAATTATAATGGTTTTATCGTGTAAAGAAAAAAGTTCAAACTTGGTACTTAAAAAATGCCAAATGAAACGGATTTAAAAATATGTTAAACGCAAAACGGATGTGTATTGTGACTGCGGTTAAAATGAGACCTTGCAAACAATTTTATCGTAAAAAATAAACGAAATAAATGGTTTTAAATTATTTAACATTGCTCTTACGGGATGACAATCTAAGATGGCCGTCACTACAGCGGACCACTAAACCAAAAATCTCAAAAAATGCCCTTGTGAATATAGCGATGAAATAAAAATGCAAAATCGTCGCGTTACATCTCCAGAAATAGGATCATCAAACGTTTTAAGACTAGGTATGCTAAATTATTATACAAGTGAGATATTTTTCCTTTAAACCCCTTTATAGGGTTTAATTAACTAACCACCTCAAAAGTGCTCTGGGTGGGCATCACATAAAACAGCGATTTTTCCTTAACGGTCGGTGGTCAATAAACTAACCACTTAATATAATGTTTAAGTTAAGTGTTCGTTGAACACAGGAGGACTGGTACGGTAGTGATTTTAAGAGACAAAGTTGAACGATAAAGATTTCTAAAGATAAACTTTTTCTAAAGATAAAATTAATAATTTTGTTCAGTCTTTTTTGGCAAAAAATGTATGCTGTGCTAACTAAAGAACTTTTGATATTTACTATCAACTACATGACTTTTTATTAAATCCTAAAAAGTGGTTAATATATTAACCTGTTCAATCACAATAGTTTGACCAAAACGGTCAGTTTATTGACTACCACTTATCAGATGGTCTGATTATGATAAAAATTCTATAATATCAGTTTTCACATCTAGGTACTATGTGGAATTTAGCTTTTATGAATAAAATTGCGTCTCGAAAAAAAATGAGTTGCCCACCCAGAGCATTTTTAGGGTGGTTAGTTAATTGACCACTGACCATTAATACAAAAACACTTCAATAACTTCTGCCCCGTTAAGGGGAAGACCCAATCAAAATGATAGCCTCCGCAAACATACACAACAAAAGGCTTCCAACCAGGAAATAAGCCTAATAGTGACGTTTTAATTTTGTATTTATTTGAATTTTAAGTTCACGTGCAAAGAATTTGTGTAATTAAATCAGCTGTTCCAGGCGTGTATTATTTGTAGATTTGGCATCAGTGGATTACCGCCTACAAGATTAGGTATTTCGAAACCAATAGTTCACACTTCGCACTTCATATAGGGTAGGCTATAAGAAAAGAAGAAATACGTAACATATTAATTACACTGTGAATAGTAGGCGGTGTGTCGACGTTCTTGTTATAGATAAAACGAAAATCCAGAAAGATAACGCAAAAACAAAAAAGTGTAGAGTGCTTGGTAATTATAACAAGAAACTCTCAGATTAAATTGGCCTTTCAAATTAGCAACAAAGTTAACCGATGCCAACTAAATAAAAAAAAAAGACAAACCACAATAAAACAAAAACTCACCATTTTACGATATTCCATTGTAAACAAACACAACACTCAGAGTTGAAGAAGTAGGACGCGCATTCTCGGAATTCACACAACCTAACCTCACAAACACCGTCACTGGACTGTTGTCGATTGACTCATGGCTAACAATAGTCCTTGAAACTCACCAATGTGCCAACTCTACCCGTGCACTTTAGGCGCGGCAGTGAGCACAACTGCGTGCACTGAATTCACCGCTTCTTATCAGCTGATAGGCCTAATCAGCTGTTTGTTTAGTAGCCGTTTACGCAAGGTGGTCCCGTTAAATTTTACACTCTCAGGTGTTCTTTACACTTTCAAACGGTTTAAGAAACCAATCGGTGCGAGTTATTTCTGCAAATAGTTACTACGAAGATAATTTTTAGGCGAGATTGTGTGGATACGATTTTAACGTGACTATTCACTAAAACTACTTATTCGATTTCGATAAAACTATGACTAATGTAATTTCCTGGAGATGGCCTACGTAGTGGCTTGGGATGAATTAAAGTGAATTTTCATAATAGGCTGAACATTGATAAAAACAAATTAACAAACCGTAGTTTTTGTCGATATTTTCAAATATCGTTGGCGAAACTGTTAAAGATAAGGCAAAAGCGTTAAGCTGAAGAAATGTTAGTGATGAAATTGTGTACAAAATAGCAATACTATTGTTATTACTCAGTGTTAGCTAGATTTCAGGAAGACAACTAACTTAGTTGCAAATGATTGTACCTAAATATATTACCAGAAATTGTGTCAAACTTCAAGATATTCTAGCAAAATTAGGGGAACCTTATCGTGACTATATTGTCCATGTTATAAACAAGAAGTTTAGGTGCAATTAAATTTAGTACTCGCTTATTAATTCAGACTTTTAGAACAATTTTAACGAAAATCGTATAGTAAATCGCTTTGTACTGGGGTTTTTAATACAACCTCCTAAAATTGGGGTATTTAAATATAAAAACACGCCTCTTTGACTCATAATTAATTTTAGCCAACAAAACATTGCAGGTTATAGAGTAATTTACAACAGTGAAAAAAATCCAGGTGTGCTTAAGACCACACGCGAGAAGTGTAAACTTCTATGGCGATATTCTGATTTACACTTCAAAATTATAGAACATATTGAATCACACAATTTATGAAATGGGGAAGCACAATGTCCATTTCAGAGGTATTACCAAGTAAACTATGTTAACCCTTTAATGCATGATTTTTCTTTTGACTTGCAAATTTTTGTAAATATGTATTTTTAGTATTTATTTAATGCAAAACTAGTAAAAAAAAATTATTTTATTCATTTTTGCATAAATCGCATTTTGTTTGCATGTTGCTTATGAGAAACATCATGCGCTAATGGTAAAATGTCCACTTAATATTTTGTGTAAAAATAAACAATATTAGTTAAAAAAGTAAACAAAAGTAGTTTTAAAGTTACATATAGAAGAATAGAGTGTATATGTATAGGAAAAATAAAAAATAAATATAAATAAATAAAAAAAATTAAACAATACAGTACCTTTTTTCTGCATGGTGTTGGCCCCTCAACTACACTTGAAAAATCTAACCTATGACACTTAGTGCATGATGTTGCTCTGTAGCAACAGTACAAAAACTAAGGTTATTTTCATAACAATGTTTTTACTTACCTAATTGATATATTTGAAGAAAAACATGGAATAATTGTAATAGTATTTTTATTTTACTAAAAATGATTATTTATTAACAGTTTTTATAACTCAAATTACAACAATTGTAAGGTTAGCAGAACACAAGTTCTATGTAAGGATCAGCTTTTACTCAGTTAAAAATCAGTTTTATAAAAAACGGCTCTAACGATTTTGATAAAATTTGGCTTATTTGTAGCCTTTAATGTACCCTACCATATGCAAAAAACCGTATCTTTCTAAAAATTCTCATTTAACTAATAATAATAACTGATTTTTGGGGTTTTTTGGCCATAAAGGGGGTTATTTTTCAAAATTTTTCAAAACATTTTTTCGTGCATCTGTAGGCAGGCCTACAGGTCTAGTTGACGTGTTTGGTGCAAATTTGTTCGAAATCGATCGAATAGTTTTCTCTCTAGATAATAATAATATTTATTAGTTAATCCCCTACTTTAATAAATCACCTCTCCTACACCACCTACAATTATGAAGTCACAGTGAATTTGTTTAATAATTTAAATATGTTTGTCAGAAAGTATGTGTCAGTTCCTGGTACCGTTTATTTATTTTTTTAAAGTTAAAATAGGTAAATCAAGACTGATTGACTAAATCCTGACATATAAGTCAAAACAATAACTGAGTTCGTTTTTGCAGAATCACTGAAGATGGACTCTCGTTAAAGCGGACGAGTATAAGTAAACCTTTCATTTGTGAGAACTTGTGTTGAAGTTCATTTAAATACAAGAAAACGCCTTCAAAGTTAAAACGGCAACCCCAGTGTCACTACCACTACGAAGGGGTAATTGCACGTACACAATAGATCAGGAGCCAGTATTATCTAGCGACGACAGCTTCTATACTTTGCAGATTCGAGTTTGTGGGTTTAGATTTTAATTTGAACTTTCAAACGTGGCAGACGATGATACCATTCAGGCTTTTGCCAACATTTGTGTATACAGAAAATAATACCCAACGTTTCGAGAATAAACCAACTCACGTTATCAAGTAAAATAAACGGTACCAGGAACTGGCACATACTTTCTCACAAACATATTTAAATTATTAAACAGGCTAGTAAATCCCCGTGAAAAATCACAGGCGGATTAATTAGATACACATCAGAAATACATCATTTATACAAAATACTATTTAAACAACACACTTTATCTAGGCCTACCTAATCATTAATAATTCTATCACTCAGCTAAACCGCTGACGTAGGTTTAGCGAATTTACGAAATTGAATTGATACGTTTTGGAGTTTCAACCGACAATTTGGGAAATTAAGTCTATTCACGAAGGCACTGAATAGAACGCCTCTGTGTACGAAATATAGCAGTAGAATTTGTTTGCACCTAAGCATCCAGCTTCGACTCACTCGCTGCGAAAAATTATCTTTTTGAATTTGCTGCTCGACCTAATAGCCTCGGGTTACGGACTGCTTCGCTTTGCTCTCAGGGTAAAAACTCGGCCGCTGTCCTCGGACCAGAAGAGTAAAATTACACACGTGGATTTCAACCAGGTACATTTATGGTATTTTACGTTTTGATCGATTTCGGGGGGACCAAGTGAGCTATAAGGTCGTGTAAAACAATAAAATGTGCAGAATAAAATCCTACATTAAAACAAAAACCCTAAACACGTCTCATTCTAGTACGAAAATTATTAAAAAAATAGTCCAGTCAAAAAACATACTTCCGGTTATTGAATGTTTTTTGCCAACAAACTCATCTGAGCGAATTAGGCAACCAACGTGCAACCAAATTTAGACCCAATCGGTCTTAAAAATTCGGCTTTTAGAGTACGAACACATATATATAGATGCACATTTCAATGACACTCCAAAACGTGTTCTGTTGACCATGATCGGTGCTCATTTCTTACTCCCGACATTAGGTCTCACCATAAGGGTCACTACAATATCTCATCTTATCGTATTTTGCATTTTCTCTCATAACTTGCTTCAGATTTCATTTTAAAGATTTGATAAAGATTTAATTTTATATTTAAGATTAGATAGACCGTAAAAAGTTTTTAAATATTTTATTTTTTTATTACAATTAAGTAAGATGTACCCATCTAGTAATTTATTCCCCATAAATGAATAACATTTGTACGGGATATAACCCAATGGTTACTCCCTATCACTATTGTCCATCAAATCAAATCCGAAGGCTTGATTCTTTTCAGTCTTCTTATAGTTACATCCAACAGCCCTCGTAGCTCAGGGCGTTCGTGGTGCCTGATGCGCTGTTTGTGCTTCTCTGCCTGTTTTTTTATTTCATCTCTGACAGTGTCTATTTTGAGGTCCCTATGTAAATCGTCATTTCTGATGAACCAAGGTGCGTTAACTATACATCTTAACACCTTATTTTGGAACACTTGGATTATATTTTTCTTATTGGTGCAGCCCCATAGCTGTATCCCATATGTCCACACTGGTCTTAGAACCTGCTTATATATCAACAGCTTATTATGGATTGACAGTTGTGATTTTCTTCTAAGCAGCCAATACATTTTCCTGAACTTCAGATTTAATTCTTGTTTCTCTTTTTGACATGCTCCTTCCATTTCAGCTTTACGTCAAGTGTCATTAGTAGGTATTTAGCCGAATTGGCATGAGGAACCTGTTTAGAATTTATTATAATTGGAATACGATGCTCGTTCTTACTATTTGTGAAGTTAACATTGACTGATTTCTCTTCATTACGACTAAGGCGCTATTTTTTAGTCCATATACACACCTCATCAGCGGCCCTCTGGAGTTTAATTACAGCTTCTTCAGTTTTCTTATTAGTCACTAAAATCGCAGTATCATCAGCAAATGTACCTATGATTGTATCATCTGGTGTAGGAATGTCTCTTATGTACAATAAGTACAGGATAGGTCCCAACACACTACCCTGTGGCACCCCAGCAAATATTTTCTTCAGTCCTGAGTATTCGGCTTCATATTTCACTTGAAAGTGTCTATCAGATAAATACAACTTCAATATTGTGTAGTACTGCTTTGGTAAATCTCTTTGAAATTTCCACACCAAACCCTCATGCCATACCCGGATCGTAAAATTCTGACACATTCAATGCGTTGTTTGTCGTTCATTGTAAACAAACAAAAAATGACGTTCGTGAATTAGTGACATTTTAAAAATACCGTTGGAAATTAATTTAATAAGCACGGGTGAGATAGCACTGTCAACACTGATACAGACTTGCGACGAACGTGTGAAAACCCCTCTATTCAAATGCGCAGAAGAATATTGTTTTACGAAAACACGGATTACACGTCACCGACACGCCACGGACCTGTGTAAATGGACACAGCTATAGAATACAAGGGCTGGCCCACTCGTTTGATGTTGGCGCGCGCCGACTGTCCCCAACCTTCCTCTCGCCCCCCTCCTATGTCACAGAGGTGACATGATGCGCCGCGCAAGCACGGCTCGCCTTAGCTCTCGCGTATTATTTGATATAACGTTGCAGACGAAATTACTGAAACTATTAATTTGGTAATATATTGTTGCGTTGCGGTCAAGTTACTAGCAGACCGTTTTAGCACGGTATTTATTTAATGTTACGTTGCAGATGAGATTACTTTATGAAATGTTACCAAGATTCTCAAGTAATATTGTCTGCAGCGTGACTTCAATATTCCAAGAAACACC